>VZQC01010467.1:3345764-3459526 GCA_009823505.1 Rhizomys pruinosus | reverse complement strand
ATATATATATTACATCAGACCAAACTGATGGATCAGCCCAAATTGGCTAGCTGGCACCAAGTTCTACCATTAGTTTGGTATTCTGACTTGAAATTTTAAAGCTAGGTCAGGAGTGGTGGCAAACACCTTTAATCCCATCACTCAGGAGGCAGAGGCAGGTGGATCTCTGTGAGATCAAGGCCAGCCCGATCTACATAGTGAGTTCCAGGCCAGCTGGAGCTACAGGGAGACTTTGTCTCAAAAAGACCAAAAGAAAAAAAAATTTAACTAGAAGGTAACTTATGGGTATCATTATATAACATATATTCTCTTTTTTCTGCATCTATAGGGATGTAAATCCAAACAGAACATTTTAAAATATGCATACACATGATGGATGAATACATGTGTAACACACATCTGTTTAAGTCTCTTGGTAGAAAGCTATCATCCCCCATAACTATCATTTTTTGCATTTTATTTTATTTTACCCCTGTTGTGTCTACTTGGATGTAATGTTGGGAAATTACATCTGTGATTCAAAAGTTGATGATATTAAAATTTCTTTTTACATCCTTGGGAGGAGGAGTGTTTGGGCAAGGCAGCCATGTTATTGTCTGTGAAGTACTGGAGATTCATGCTCCCTCTCTCCTGAAGGGGACATGCGAATGTTTCATTGCTCCGTTTTCACCTGTTCTCATTCGTGCCTCAGACACATTAATGGAAGTAGTTCATTAGTGCTACATGTTCTAATGGAACATGGGGTGGATGAGCATAGGGAGAGCCACCCGTACCTAGGAGGTTTCTAGCTTTCAGGTTCTGACCTGTAAAGAGGATCTTTCAAAACTAAATTTCTCCAAATCATGAAAAGTAACTATTTGAGCTGGGTGTGTAATCCCAAGTAATTATGGGGATAAAGCAGGAAGAGTATGAGTTCCTAGCTAGCCTGGACTACATAGGGAGATATCGTGTCCAACAACAAAAAGAGACCCAAATCTTTTGTCTAGTGCATAGTCAGGCAGATATTGGTATGATAAAAGGCAAAATTAATGAGCAAAGAGGTCACATTTTTAATCCTCGGTATCTAAATTTGAAATTTGAGTCTGTCTCCTTGGACAAGTCCTTCCAGCTCTTTGAACTTCATTTTCTCCCTGCAGTTGTAGGAAGGATAGTTGTGAGGATGTGATGAGAGAAGCTGGGTGGGGGATTTTGGTCCCTGTAGGTGATGTGTGAGAGAATGACAAAGACAGAAATTTCAGAACTGCTACCATGTTCCATCAACACCCTGCATAAACACCCACCCAGCAGCATCACAGAGCTTGAAATCATTGGGATTTCATAAGCTGGCATATGAGTAACAGTCCCAGCCTCATGTAATAGCAGGAAGGGACATTAACTGAGGGACAGGTTAATCTGGAAAGGAAGAGACTCAATCCAGAGCACTCCCTCCCTTGAGTAGAAGGCTTCACTGGGGTGTAGATCACATGGCTTCTTGGTGTGTTTTCAGAGACTCTACTCAGCCTAAGAAAAGTCTCTCTTATGTGTATTTCAGACTACATGTGGGGTCCTTGGAGCCGAATATTATGTAACCCCTTTTGTTTTCTTTCAGAGTATTATATCTCTCTCCAAAACACGGTCTCACTATTTACCTATGATGGTTGGCCTCAAATTTGATGATGCTTCCACCTTAGCCTCCCCAGATCTGGGATTATAGGCTTGAACCACATGCCTACCTCATTCCCTAATTTTGTTTAGAGCACCCCAATAATGTGTATCCTTAACTTACACTAACATGAATGGCACAGGAGAATTGTGAACTTTGAACCCCCACTCACAGCACTCAAGCCACCACCTGATGTGGTAAATTTAACTCTCATTGCATTACTCTCTACAGCCACACAGGCTTCTTCTCTGCGAAAGTAACGCTAGTGATTTGTAGTGCCACTTCTACAAACTCTGTGCCTGAAAGGAAAAGAAAATCAAGGAAATACTCAGTAAGTCTGGGTTTCCTTATTTTAAATTTTTTAGATTTATCTTATTTGTATTTGTCTGTGGGTTTGTATGTGCATGTATGTGTGGGTGCCCATAGAGGCCAGAAGAAGGTATTGGATCCCCTAGAGATAGAGTCATAGGCAGTTGTGAGCTGCCTGACAAGGTCCTGGGGAACTTACAAGTGCAAGTGCTCTTAACCACTGAGCCATCTCTGTAGCCCCAAATCTTAGTTTAAAGAAACACTTTTCTTTTAGTTTATTATTTTGGATGCTAGGATCAAACCCAGGGCCTTGCACATGCTAAGCACATGTGCTATCTATGAACTATGTGCTCTCAGTCCAAAAAGGAATTTTGAAAAGAAAGCATAGGGGCTGGTAGACTCCAAATCAGAATCAGTGGAGGAGTAATCAGGAAATCTAACTTGCATGTTTGCCTGCTCCCTCAGGGAAAGGGCCCTGGTAAGTACCAGCAGTGCTGAGTGAGGAAACTATTAACTAAAATATTAACTGTTAACTCAGCATTTTCTTTCATTCTTACCACCTGATTTTCATTAGTAGGAAGACATCAGAGATAGAATGGTAATTATAAAAATGCATATTGATGAAATTGAAGGATTCCCTCTTAAAAATAAACATATACTTGAAAAGTCTTGAAACCTGGAAACACTTTAATTTTAAATAATATGTTATATATATACATGTGTATATATATAACATATTATATATACATATATAACATATATATATATATATATATATATATACATATATATTTTTTTTTTTGGTGGTTTTGAGACAGAGCCTCTCTTTAGTCCCAGCTGGCCTGGAGCTCACTAGGTAGACTAAGCTGGCCTTGAACTCAGAGATCGGCCTGCCTCTGCCACCATGCCTGGCTAATAGAATGGTAATTATATAAATGCATATTGACAAAATTGAAGAATTCCCTTTTTAAAAATAAACATATACTTTAAAAGTCTTAAAACCTGGAAATACTTTAATTTTAAATAATAGGTTGTTTTCTAACACTATATCCAGGATTTTTTTTCTGCTGATACCTTCCTAAACAAAGTATCTCCAATTTGAAGTAATAGATTTAATTGCCAATTCCTCAAGTATATTTGAATAAATGTAACATATTTTTCTATATTCTAACTTTCACATCAACCTAACAACATGTATGTTCTGCTCCTTCTGCCTGTATGGACTTAAAATCTGAGCATTAAACTTTTATTTTCTTTAAGGGGACTCTTGTGTTAGAACTAGGCTGGAATGACTAGGTCCTTTAATACTGACTCATTTTTAGTTGGTAAATACATGCCAAGGGCTGGAGGCCATTGATGGAGGCAGCAGCTGCCCTCCTCAAGGGAGAGAGAGTAAATTAGTTGTCCTCACCAGAAAACAGTGGCTGTCGCCCACAGCAGGGGCGGATTTCCTCAGCCCAATCACAGAGACTGGGCTCAGAGGAAAATCTTACTATTTTGTATTGTAACTTTTCTAATTATTTAACTGACTAAGAAGAAAGCAGTTGAGACTATGTAGCTCAAACTGCTTTTTCTGCACCCTTTTCTCTTTCAAATTCCCTGCTTTTTGGGGTCACACCCACCACTCCCACCCTAACCTGGAGATGACTAGAGTCCTGTCTTCTTGTTCCTTTCCAAGAATCACTTCATTCTGTGAGGACGGAAGGCTCTACAACAGAAAGCCCTGCCTTTAAGCATTGCACAAGCTGTATTTTAAAATATTTAAATAGGGGACTTGCTTCATCAGTGTGCCTTGGTAATCCATCCCCTAAAAGAGACCAGACTATATCAGGAACTGACAGCAGATGTTCCCAGCTCCCGCTTGGGCAAGGTGTTGCCTCAGATGCCTTTGATGGCACCACCCAAGGCAATTTCCATGATAGAGGTTCTGCTGTCACAGACACCAAGTGACTGTCACCTCACTCAAAAACCTGCTCCCCACCAGTAGGTGCTCTGGTCAATCAGGTTACTGTAGCAGATCAGGGATGAAGGCTGAACTCCATGCCGTTGGAAAGGTCACAGGGTCATTGTTGAAGGGAGATGAACAGTGACCAAGATCTGTTACCTACAGCCTATTGGCATGTATTAAATACAGTCAAATACTACCACTGAGCTACATTGCCATGGGTACTTACATGGCAAGCATTACACTAGGTGATTTAGACAGGTGGCCTTATTTAATCCTGACCCGAATCTTACAAATAGATAGTATTACATGTATCTTATAGATGAGTAATTAAAAACTTAGGAAATGAGACTGGAAAAATGGCTCAGTGGCTAAGAGCACTGGCTACTCTTGCAGAGGACCCAGGTTTGAATCCCAGCAGCCACATGGCTGCTAACAACCATCTGTGACTCCAGTTCGAGGGAATCCGATGCCCTCTTCTGACTTCCGGTGGTATTGCATGACACAGGTGCTGGCAAAACACTCATACACGTAAAAATATTTTTAAAAAATTTTAGGAAATGTCACTTGCTTTAGGTTGTGTACCTATGAAGGGGTAAAGATGGCAGTCAGATTCTCACACCCCTATTATTAATAAGCCATTGGGCCCTTGTTCCTATATGCCCTGTCCTGAAAATTATGCTTCACTGTATTGATGTGAGGCAGTCTGGGCATTTCTGAGGTAAGTCCCCTCCTGGAAAGTTTAGGACTACGTCACACTGTGCCAGGCAGCCTATCCAGGAGTTGATCCCAGGATTTTTTTGTTTAACATGGTACCCATAATGTAGGCTTCTCATATTGTAAGAAACGTATGAAATCAGTCATCCATTTCCATCCTGAGAGATGTGGAGAATATGTAGTTGAGGGGCTCCCATCATTCTCCTTGGGGATCTTGCTAAAAGTTAGTTTCTAATCATAGTATTTAAAGCAGCCTTACAGCTGATTCTTTCCCGTATCAGGTAGGTTACAATAATAAACTAGGTTTCTAGGTAACATTCATCCAGGCTTTATTGTGTTCAGGTCTGTCTGCGTAGGCAATCACCCTTAATCCTTCAATGATAGATCTTTGAAATAGGTGAGCAATGAGGTTTCTGAGAGAGTCTCCCAAGATCAGTTTAGATATTGAGGGACAGGGATGGCTTTCAAACTGTGCTTCTCTTGAAAAAGAAATCCCATTTTCTATTTTAAATCTCTTAATTGTGTAAGCTCTACAAAAGAAAGACAATGAGCTATATGAGGTGGTGCCGAATATCCATTTTTGTCAGCTTATTTTCCAGTTTGCATGTTATCCAATGATTACCAACTTGCCATTCGTGTGATGACTTCACTGCTTGATCCCTTCTCATAGGACAAAGAGAAGGGAAGGAGCCTTGAGCTGCACACAGATCTTTGGGGACAAGACACTAGGCAGATTCTTTGGTCTCTCTAGCTAGAAACAGAGTCAGGTGACTCACTTTCAGCCCTTTGTGAGTCATGGACTGCAGGTTCCCAACTCCCCTGCTTCTGGCTGGACCACTCTGAAACACAAGACTAATAACAGGGTAATTTGTGAAGCAAGATGTGACTCACTTAGGCAAAGGAGGAGGGCTTGTAAGGAAAGACTCACTGGTAAAGAGCAAGTGTTGGAAAGCAAATGCTGACACAAGGCTGTGTTAAAATTTCTTAATGTTGTGATACCATTCCCTAAGTTACAGCTTTGATACTAATTTACAGTCTAGTTTCCTAAAGTTAGCAGGAGAGAAGAAAATGTGATAATGGAGCTCTACCTCCAACTCTGTGGAGATTTCTGAGTTGTTCCCGGTCACCTTGAACCCCTTTTCTTTGAACCCTAATATTTATATTCTCATAAGACTTGTCTGTTCTGTAACTTCACTGTGTATCTCATCACAGTCATACCTGTTTTTCTGCAGATGTCCATTCCTGTTCTCAGTCTAAGGCTCATTTATCTCCCTCAGTCCTGATTGGGCTATTGCAACCTCTGGTCAGTTAATGATGGGCCAGGGAAGAACCTGAGCATCCAGATAGGTGGTGCGTGTGATGACATCACTGCTTGATCCCTTCTCATAGGACAAAGAGAAGGGAAGGAGCCTTGAGCTGCACACAGATCTTTGGGGACAAGACACTAGGCAGATTCTTTGGTCTCTCTAGCTATAAACAGAGTCAGGTGACTCACTTTCAGACCTTTGTGAGTCATGGACTGCAGGTTCCCAACTTTAGGGAAGAGCTTTGGGAAACTGTCTTCGGAAAATTCACGTCCTGTCTTGTCTTTTTGACTTCTGATAGTAAAGTCAATTTATAGGGAGATCCCAGGAGGCCGCCTTCCAATTCAGTAAGGAAGCATACTTTGTATTTTCTCTGTAAGTGTTAAAATACAAGGTTACAGCCAGGCGTGGTGGCACATACCTTTAATCCTAGCACTTGGGAGGCAGAGGCAAGCAGATCTCTGTGAGTTCAAGGCCAGCCTGGTCTACAGAGTGAGCTCCAGGCCATCTGGGACTTAAAGGGAGACCCTGTCTCAAAAAAATACCAAAAAAAAAAAAAAATACAAGGTTACAATAGTTAACTCTTTGTGTACAAAAAGGATATGATGAATTAAAAACAATTTTTTTTATTTCTGTATGTGTATTAATGTACTGTCTGCATGTAGGTTTGTGCACCCATGTCGTGAAATGCTGCGGAGGTCAGAAGAAGGTGTCAGATTCCCCTGGAACTGGAGTTCTCCTGGAATTGGAGTTTCAGACAGTTCTCAGCCTCCATGTGGGTGCTGGGGATCGAACCTGGGTCCTCTGTAAGAGCGAGTCGGTGCTCTTAACCACTAGGCCATCTCTCCAGCCCCGGGATATGATGAATTTTTATGTAGGCAACCAACACACCTTACTTCAAGTTCATCATTAGCTTTGTTCCTCAAATGTGGGCACATGCATGTCACAATGTGCATGTGTGGACATCGCAGGACAACTTTTAGGAGTTGCTTCTCTTCTTCCATGGTGGGTTCAGGAATTGAACTCAGGCCATCAGGCTTGCCCAGAAAGCACTTTTATCCCCTGAGCTATCTTGCCAGACCAATAGTTTAATTTAAAGATAATAACACAAACCTATCAGTCGTAACCTTAAATATTAATGGACTAAATTCCCCAATCAAAAGACATAGACTGGGAGACTGGATTAGGAAACAGAATCCATCGCTATGCTGTCTACAAGAAACACATCTTACCTTCAAGGACAGGCACCACCTTAAAGTGAAGGGATGGAAAAAAATATTCCAAGCAAATGGTACCAAAAAGAAAGCAGGTGTTGCTATTTTAATATCGGATAAAATAGACTTCAAAGTAAAAGAAATCAGAAGAGACAAAGAAGGCCATTACATTTTCATCAAAGGAACAATCCACCAAGAAGATTTCACAATTATGAATATATAAATGCACCAAATTCCCTGGTGCACCAACTTTAGTAAAGACTAATTCTCCAGGACCACAATTCACAGGACAATCCCAGCACACTAAAGGTTGGCAGGTTCAATACACCCACTGTTGTCCTTTGGATAGGTCAACACAGACAAAAAAAAACAGAGAGACATGAACTGATCATATGTACACCAAAGGGACCTCATAGACCTCCTACCTAACATTCCATCCTAATACCAGCAGAATAACGATTCTACTTCAGCCCCCATGGAACTTCTTCCAAATCGACCACATATCCGGGACACAGTAGTAAACCAACATACTACTACAAAAAATCAAAGGTTTATAAGATGCAGCCATAAAATTTCAGCTGCACATCCTGTACAGGAAGCCACAGAGAATAATCCCACAACGCCACCGGACAAGCGCCTCGCTACCTACACAAGAAACAACATGGAGATACTAACAACAAAATCACACTGCTTGATAATGAATGGGTCAAGGGAAGAATAAAAAAGAAATCAAAACATTCCTGTACACGGCCTAGACAAATGAACCACACTACAACACCATACAGAACGACCAGAGGGATACCTAAAAGCTAGTACCTGTAAGAGGGAGTTTATGGCCTTGGGTGCCGTAGCATTAGCAAAAAAGAATGAGCAACAAGTGAATGATCTATCACTACAGCTAAACAGCACTTGCAGAGGCAACAACAATGAACCCTAAATGCAACAACAGGAAGAAATAACAAAAAGCAGAGCAGAAATCAAGAAATAGAAACAAAGAAAACAGTACAAAAAAATCAATGAAGCCAAAAAGGTTGGTTCTTTTGAAAGAATAAACAAGATAGACAGACCTCTAGCCCAGTTAACAAAAAGAAGAAGGAACAACTCCAAAATCAATACAATGGTGATGAAAAGGAATATCACAATGGACAAGGAAAGATCAAGAAAATTATATGGAATATTACGAGAACCTATATTCTACCAAGTTTAATATTCCACCAAGTTTGAAAACCTAGAAGAAATGGATGAATATCCTGAAATCCTGGGAAACACCAAAGCTTGGCCAAGAAGAGTCCAGCAGCTTAAACAGACCCATAACATATGAAGAAATAAGGATGGTAGTAAGAGCCTCCCAACTAAAAAAAGCCCAGGCCCAGATGGTTTCATGGCAGAATTCTATAAAACATTTCAAAAAGACCTACAACCTTATTTCTGAAACTGTGTTTAGAATATACAAGCAGAGGGAAATCTCCCAATTCCTTCTATGGAGGCCAACATCACTCTATTACCCCAAACCAGGCAAAGATCCAACTAAAAAGGAGAATTATATATAGACCCATCTCCTCATGAACACAGATGCCAAAATTCTAAACAGAAGACTGGCAAATCGCATACAGACCCACATCAAGAGATCATCCATCATGACCAAGTTGGATTCAGTCCAGAGATGCAAGGGATGGTTCAACATAGAAAATCAATAAACATCATCAAACACATAAACGAAAAAAGACAAAAACCACACCAGAATCTCAATTGATGCTGAAAAAGCCGTTGACAAATCCAGCATCCCTTCCCATGCTTAAAGTCCTAGAAGGATTTGGATTGGAGGGATTTTTCCTCAATGTAATCAAAGCCCATATACAGGAAACCACAGCCAATAGCATCCGAAATGGGGAAATGCGGAACATTCCCTTTAAGGTAGGAATCGGCAAGGCTGCCCCCTATCACCACTCTCTGCAATATAGTGCTTGAACACTTGCTAGAGCAATAAGGCAAGAAAAGGATTAAAGGAGTACTAATTATGAAAAGAGGAAGTCACACTATCCTTCTTTGCAGATGATATATTGTTTAATTAAGGGATGCAAAAACTCCACCAGAAACTCCTAGAAACGTAGGAACAGCTTCACAAAAGTGGCAGGATACAAAATTAACCTTAAAAAAATCATTGCCTTTCTTTACACCAAGAACAAGCAACTGGGAGAAGGAATTCAAATGGACCTTCCACTCACAATAGCCTCAAAACAATAAGAATACCTAGGAACAAACCTAAGCCAAAGACACCAAAGACCCTACAACATAAATTGTAAACCCTTAAAAGAAAAAATTGAATAAGACCTCGAAGATGGAAAAACCTCCCATGCTCATGGATTGGGAAAAATTAACATTGTAAAAATGTCCATTTTACCAAAACTCCTTTATAGATTTAATGCAATCCCATCAAAATCCCCAAGAGTTGTCCCTTCACAGGATTGGAAACAAAAGTTCTTAAATTCATTTGGAAAACAAAAGACACCAAAAAAAAAAAAAAAACCCTGAGGGAAAAGAGCTACACAGGAGGGATCTTTTACCAGATTTAAACTATACTACAAGGGCTATAGTCATAAAAAACAGCCGGTAACTGGCACAAAAACAGACTGTTTGACCAATGGAACAAAACCGAAGATCCAATCTGAGCACATACAATTTCAGCCAGCTCATAGTTGACAGGGGGCCAAGAAAACCACAATGGAGAAAAGACAGATTCTTCTTCAGCAAGTGTGTTGGCAAAACTGGGTCACACTGTAGAAGAATGAAATTAACCCCTACCACTCACCCTACACAAAAGTCAACTACACATGGATTAAAGAGACCGCACGTGAAACCCCCAACTCTGAAGATGATAGAAGAAAAGTTGGCAGCAGACTACAAGCATAGCCGTAGGAAAAGACTTCTAAATCAGACAGCAGCTGTGCAAGAATTAAGGTGCGACAATTGACAAATGGACCTCATTAAACGCAAAAGCTTCTTGTACATCAAAGAAACATCAAGGAAGTGACGAGAAATCCCACAGAGTGGGGAGAAACCTTCACGTGCAAGATACATCGGACAAAGCATTGATTTCCAGAATATATAAACTACTCAAAAAACAGAAAGAAGGAAAAAGAGAAGAAAACAAATGACCTGCTCCATAGATGGAGCAAAGAACTGAACAGAGATTCACAACGAGGAATTAGAGAGTCTGAGAAACACCTCAAGAACGGCTCAACATCAAATAATCATTAAAGGACATGAAAATGAAAACCACTTATAAGATATCATCTACTCCAATAAGACTGGCTAGGATCAAGAAAACAAAATGATACCAATGCTGGAGAGTATTGTGGCGAAAGGGGAAACACCATCCACTGCTGTGGAAGGTAAACTCGTACAGCCACTATGGAGCGTGTGGAAACCCTTGGAAGACCTTGGAATGAAACTTGCCACCGACCCAGCCATACCAATCCTAAGCATATACCACCGCTCAAGACTTAATGCCACCACAGAGATACATGGCACGGCCATGTTTATTGGCGCTCCTTCTTCAAAATAGCAAGGAGCTGGACCAACCTAAATGCCCCTCAACTGACGAGTGGATAGAGAAAATGTGGTACATCTACACAATGGAGTTTCTATGCAGCATTAAAGAAAGAAGACATAACGAGCTTTTGCAGGAAAATGGCTGGAGAGAGAGGACATCCATGCTGAGTGAGTAACACAGTAACCAGAAAAACTAGCAGCGAATGGTATCCCTCATTTGTGGATGCGAGTGCCAATTACCCATTGTAAGTATTTCTTGTATAGGGCCCCTGAGCTTTTGCCAAAGCAGTTGGGCATAAAGCATTTTGGAAACAACAACACAATCAGAAAAGACTGCATCAAAGAACTGCTGAGACAGGTGAACTTTCTGCTCAAAACAGTCAACTTCCCCATAGAAAATATTGAGAAGGACTAAGAGATGGAAGGCATGGTCTGGCAGAATGCATGAGCTCTGGCGGGGTGGGGGATGAGCGGGAACACGGGTCAGATTTGTGTAAAAATAAATAAATAAAAAATTAATGAGAAAAAAAAAAGATAATAACAACACTGGGTCTTTTGTGGTTACTATGCTTGTTATCTCCTAGATCCTCAGAAACAAAGGCAGGCGGGCTTTCTGTGAGATCCAAGGCCAGCCTAGTCCACATGATACTCTTCCAGGTGGACTGTAACTATGGGGACCATGTCAAAAAACACAGAACCCTCTCCCTGCCCCATACACAAGGCCAAAATATATTACTGACAGTGAAGTTTTTTTATGAACTAGTTTTTTTTTAAAAATTATTCAGCTGGAGAGTATAGGACTTGCTTCACACAGACTGTTGGTTTGGCCCTGGCAGGATAAAACATTAAACATTAAAAGACTATAAGGTAAAGGAAAATAAAATTTGTGGGGTTTTTTTTTTTTTTGGTCTTTTTTTGAGACAGACAGGGTCTCCTTGCGCCTGCCCTGGCTGCTGGACCGCTATCCTGAACTTGCCAAGTAGGCTAGGATAGGCTCACCAGTGAGGCCCAGTGATCCATTTGCTTTTGCCTCCCGAGTCCTGGGACAAAGCATGTTCCACCAGATCACAAAAGCGAGCTCTCCATCCTCTCTATCCTCGCTCTCTCCCCTCTCTCTCACCTCTCTCCTCTCTCTCTCTCTATATGTATATATATATATATATATATATATAGTAATATATATATATTCTCCTAGGTAAGACTTCAACATTTTAGTGCTTCCTAGAATTATTTGATTTCCAAGAGGATGATATAATTTATATTGTTGCCAGTAACATATGAATGCAATGGCTTTACTCTTAGATAGTTAGCACTGAATATTATATTAAATAATTTCTAATTTAATAGGTACTTGTGGTGGTTTAAATGAGTGTCCCCCATAGGCTGTAAGTATTCAGACATTTTGTCTCCAGTTGGTGGCACTGTTTTTGGAGGTCTTAGAAGGTGTGGCCATGCTAGAGGAAGTACGTTATTGGGAGCAGGCTTAGTGAGTTTATTTATTTATTTATTTATTTTTGGTCTTTTCAAAACAGGGTCTCCCTGTAGCCCCAGCTGTCCTGGAACTCACTCTGTAGACCAGGCTGGCCCTGAACTCACAAAGATCCGCCTGCCTCTGCCTCCCAAGTGCTAGGATTAAAGGTGTGCACCACCATGGGCTTAGTGAGTTTAACAAGCCTCATGGTCTCCAGTTGCTCTCTCTCTCTGCTTCCTGTGCTCTTTGCAAGATGTGACCCTTGGCTCCAGATCCAGTCACCATGCCTCCCACCACAATGGACTCTAATTCCCTGGAACTGTCAATCGTAAGCTCAAATAAACTCTTCCTTTTATAAGTTCCTTTGGCCATGGTGTTTTATCACAGCAACAGAAAAGTGACTAATATAGTACTAATTACAAAAACCTTAGGACATGGAAGTTCATTTCACTCCTCACATTACTAGAATAGCTTCATAACCTTTTAATACAGTTTATCATTTAACAGACATATAATAAAGTGGTTTACAGTATTTACCCACTGACTCATTCTAACAACCCTACAGGGAGATACAGCTACACCTCATCTCATACTAGGGGAAAATGAAGTCAGTTAGTTGTCCAGAGGCTATTTTACCATAGCCAAAACTAAGCTCTCATACCAGGTAGCCTGGTTCCAAAGTCCCCGAGACTGGCCACTCTATTACTCTACCTCCCTGATAGGTGTTGTGCTTACTGTGTAGCAAGTTTTGGGTGCTGCTGTGGGCCACTATAGTCATTTCTGCCTGTATGGATCTTGATACCTAGGAAAGCAGCCCGACTTCAAATCAGTGTACAAATATGAAATGTCCACTTTTGTGTATATTGTGGGAAAAAGAGCAAGGAGTGGTTGCAGCATCCATAGGGGGTGGATTTAGATTTGGGTGCAGTGGGGAAGCAGGGACCCTTAAAGGCCTGGATGTAGACCTTCCAGAAGCATAAGGGAAATGTGAGGGACCAGGAAAGTGAGGGCTAAGACATAGGGGAAGAATATTCTATGTAGAAGGAATGACCTGTGCCCATGGGCACAGGATCTGAGACTGAGGGGAAGGCTAGCACAAGCTGACTGAGAAGTGGGCAGGAGTCCCATCATCCAGGGACATCATACAAGCATCTCAGCTCCAGGATGGTCTGCAGAGAGAAGGAAAGAATGGAGCAGCCTCCACATCAGAGGGAGTCACTGTGGCCAGCAGGACTCTAGGGGAATCTTGTCCAGGTGGAGTTTCTTCTGCACACAACAGCAGATGGGAACTCTGCCTAGAGCCCTTCTAGGATTACATTTAATTGCCACAGCTGGCTTGACAAGAGGGCACTAGAGAATAACCCTGTTCTGGAAAAGAACTTGACCCTGTACAGATTCTGACATTTTGGTGGGTTAATAGTTTTGGTGGAAAGTATCCTATGCTTGGTAACATGAATTCCCCTGTGTTAAATAGCTTTACTGTCAACTTGACACACCTGGGTTGAGGGAGACTCTTGAGGAGTTGCCTCCATTGGACTGGCCAGTGGGCATGTCTATGGGGCATTTCCCCAATTGTTGAGTGATATGAGAGGGCTCAGCCTACTATAGGTGGTGTCATCCATGGGCAGGTTGTTCTGTATTGTATAAGAAAGCAGGATGAGGGCTGGAGAGATGGCCTAGCAGTTAAGAGCACCGACCACACTTACAAAGGACCCGGGTTCAATCCCCAGCACCCATATGGCGGCCAAGAACTGTCTGAAACTCCAGTTCCAGGAGAACTCCAGTTCCAGGGGAATCTGAGACCCTCTTCTGACCTCCATGGCATTGCACGACACGGGTGCACAGACTTGCATGCAGACAGTACATTCATACACATAGAAAATAAATAAAATTAAAAAAAAAAGAAAGCAGGATGAGCAAGGGAGAGGCCAGGAAGCAGCACTCCTCCATGGCCTGTGCTTTACCTCCTGTCTCCAGGTTCCCACCCTGAGTTCCTACATTTGGCTTCCTAAGTGATGAACTGTGACCTGGTAGATGTGAGCCAGATAAACCTTTTCCTCCCCAAGTTGGTATTGGTCAGAGTGTTTTGTCATAGCAATTGAAGAGAAACTAGAACATCCTCTCATAGAAAGTAATTGCTGGCTCATGGGACATCAAGTTTTGGAATTAATGGGAAGAAAAGGGAGGCAAGTACACATCCTCCTGCAACATCCAGTCATCATCTAACCTATGAGCATGTTGATATAAACACCACAAACAGTGCTGAAAAGGAAAACGAGCGCTTCTATTCTCATGTGAACTTAAGAGGCCTTTTTGGCTTGTTTAAAAGGACTTAACCAAGATGGGATTGGCCTGTGGAAAGAACTCTAAAGTATAATACATGGGAATAACAGGTGTGAGAAGTTGTCACTACCTCAGGACAGTGAGCACTGCACCCAAAGAGGAAGTTGGGAAGACTTGCATACAGAGAGGAGCCTTTATGGTGTCAGCACAACTTGCTGGAAACCCTCTGGAATTCGCTATAACAGTACCTCTAGGGTGGTTAACAGAGCTGTTCCTTGAGAGAGAGGCACTGTGCTTGGGGGGGCTAGAATTCCCTGACTGCTAGAGTCCTGGGAGCCTTTCACTATGAACTCTCTAGAAACTAGAAGCAAAACCCTTTTCTCTCTTAATGCTTCTTTACTACACAGAGCCAGCTGGCAACAGGAAAATTCATAATGGGATTGGACTCATTTCTCCCAAACAGGAAAAATGACAAATTCAGAGTGTAACGGCATTAAATTGATAACTGGCAGGAGCCCCATGCAAAAAACCTCAGTAGGCAAAGCAAGTCCTTGTTTAGTAACCTCACTAGGCAGAATGTTCATGGAAACGAGGGGCCAGTTAGTTTATTATGGAAGAAGTCCTCTGATCTACTGAGTTTTATATTTTAGCTATATATTCTAGATACAAGTTCTTTGTATAAGTACTTTTACTTCCATCATTCTATCACAGTGTATAGCTTTCATTTTTATTCTCTTACTAGTATTTTCTGATAAGTAGGTGTCTCCCATTTTATAATCTACTTGGTAACAATGCAATCAATACTCTGTGCTTATGATTCCATTATAGTCTCTCCTCCATATTAATTGGAGTTCCAGTTTAAGATGTTGAAACAGAAAAACTCAATGCAGTGACTTAAGTAGGATTGATGTTCATGGTTGTTGCATAGAACGGTCTGGCTATGACTGGGCCAGGACCAAAGATCCATTTGGCCTGAAGGCTTTCTCTTGTCCTGTCATGCCCATCTTCAGCTATGAGGAATAAATAGATAACAATGTTTGGAAAGACCACCTAAGTCAGCCCCACTCCTGCACTGCTGGTGTACTGTACACAGCTGCAGACCACCTAAGTCAGCCCTACTCCTGCACTGCTGGTGTACTGTACACAGCTGCAGACCACCTAAGTCAGCCCCACTCCTGCACTGCTGGTGTAGTTGTACACAGCCGCATCTAGCACAAGAGAGGCTGGACATGCTGCCTCTCGTGCAATGCAGCCAAGTGCCCAGGTAAACTGGGGTGCAGATATGGGTTTGGGACTGAAAGAGAAAATGAATGAGCACCTGGGGACATTTCAGTACCCATCAAGAACATCTTTAGGTGATATCACATTTTTGTCACATATGCTCTGCTTTTTTTTGTTTTTTTGAAATTTCTAACTCTGCATTGAAATTCTTGCTTAAAATTGTTTTTTTTTTTATTGTAAATTAGTGCTTTTCTATATGACGCATAGAGTTGTTGGTCCCCTCCCCTTTTTTCCTGCTTAGTTTTCAAATAGCTATCAGGCAGTTACAATGTGTTTTTAATGCATTAACAGTCACAGTCACAGTAAATACCCATTAGGATTAAGTAGTTCTATTACATGCAACTCATCTGAAACAGCCCAACTTTCAGTGTTTTGAGAATTAGAATATACAGCTGGTTCAGTCTTAGGATTGTTCACAGGAAGCAAATAGTTGCTAATGATTTCCCTTGTGTTTTGTCTTAAAGGCATAACCAGTTTTTTGGGGCCGAGTAGGTCAAGTTAGTTCCAAAGAAAACACAAATCAGTAATGTAAACAAACATGTTTACTTGACCCTAGACCCAAATTCTAAGAACTTTTTATAGCTAATGAAATGAATTTTCTTGTAGATAATTAACTTAGATACCATTTTTTACTATAGTAGCATTCCATATTTTTCTAAAATATATTCTAGCTTTAATAAGCCTCTTATATAATTACTGAGTGTGTACCGTGTGACCAGCTGTGGGTAGACAGTAGACATGGTTCTCACTACTCATCTGACTCTCTCTTCACCAGAGAACCCTGTCCAGCTGTAACCTAGCTGCCCACCCAGTCTTCAGGAGTCTCAGCAACTCCCAGACCTTCCGGCCATAGTAGCATTCAGAGACTGAGCAGTACTGGAAGAGGATTTTCTTGTACTCAGTCTCTCAGGAATATGTTTGTACCTCCGTTTGGCTTCCTCTTTCTTCTTAATGTTTTCCTGGGCATATATTAATTATACATAATCATGAGTTTGCTATATTTTCATACAAGTATGTTTTATCATATCCTATTACCTTCTCATCTCTTTCCTGCTTCCATTAATCTGCTTCTCAACTAGCCCTCCCTGACTTATTTCCCCCTCTCTCTTTCCTTCTTGTGACTTACTGAGTTTCTTTAGGGTTGTTTACAGGAGGAGCCTGGGTGGAATTTGTTTATAGTAGCATGTGCTTCGTACCAGTAGCAATGCCACTGAAGACAATGTCTGTGCCTCTCCCGTGAGCCATATCTGCATATGAATTCTCAGGGAAAGATGGGGCCTGTAAGCTGCACCTTCCTCCCCACCCCACTAATGTCATGATAGGGTGCTGAGAGGCCCAATCTTATAGAGTTCTACAAGTAATCACAACTGCTTTGAGTTCAGGAGCCACATCATACTCATAAATCAGGTTCTTCACTGTCCCTCCCTTTGGCTCTTAATTTTCTTTCAGGATGTTCTCTGACCCTTGGAGGGGGTAATATGATGTCCCATTCATGACTGGGCATTTAACAGGTAAATTTGTTCCCTGTATTTGGCTGGTTATGTCTGTAGTTGCTACTGACCACTCTGATGGAAACCGATGGCAACACTATTCTAAGGGCATAAATACAGTTATTTAGAAGGCAATTCTATAGGCACATTGAGTCCACTTCATGAAATGGCAGCAGTAGCTCCCCAGCCACAGGCTTTTGACTATTCTTGCAGAGGACCTAGGTTAGATTTCTAGCACCCAAATAGTGGCTAACAACCATCAGAAACTCCAGTTCCAGGGAATACTATGCCCTCTTCTGACCTCCACAGGCATTGTATGACATGGGTGCACTTATACATATACAGGCATAGCACTCATAAACCGAAAATTTTAAAAATTAAAGGGTATGATTTAATGCTTTTTCAGATATTCAGAGTTGAACAGTAGCAGTTTCTGAATATCTTCATTATTCCTAAAGAAATACCGTACCCTACTTGTAGAAGTCCTCTCTCTTCTCTTCCTCCATGCTGCCCCCATGCTAATCTCTAATTTGCTTCCTGTCTCTGTGGAGTTGTCTATTCTGAACTTTTCACGTCTTCTGTGGGATCATATAGTGTGTGCCATTTATGTCTGGTCTCTTTTATTTAGGATAATGTTTCCAGGGCTTGTCTGCATCACCAAATGAAACCTTTCGGTTTTCTTGATATCTAGGAGTAGCTTGCCACATCATGTGCTAACTCTCTATCAACAGTTCAAGGAATTACCAGACCATTTTCCCCAGCACTTGCACCATGTCACCAGCAGTGTCTGACAGTTTCAATTTCCCTGTTGCCTATCAATATTTGTGAGGCTTTTTATTGGATCACTTGATGTGAAGGGAATCTTTTGGGGTGACCTTAACTTGTATTTTTTTCATACCTAATAATGTAGATCATTCTTTCTTGTGCTTATTAGCTATATGAATGTCTTGGGTGAAATGTTTACTCAGATCCCTTTTTTGAAAAAATAAGTTAGCCCAGCACATGCCTTTAATCCCAGCACTTTTAAGTAGAGGCGGGCAGGCAGGTCTCTGTGAGATGGATGGAACCAGCCTGGTTCCAGGCTCACTGGAGCTACAGGGAGACCCTGTCTCAAAAAAGGAAAAAGAACAAAGAGGCTTAGTTGTCTTTTTATTATTAAGTTTCAGGGATGCTTTGTATATTTGAAATGTAAGTTCCTTACCAGATACATAATTTTAGAATATTTTTTCTTGATTCTGTAGATTGCCTTTTTACTTTCTTGATGGTATCCATTGAAGCACAGAAATATTTATTTTTTTTCTTAAAGGTTTATTATATTTTAAATAGTGTGCATATGTGTGTGTGTGTGTGTGTGTGTGTGTGTGTGTTATGAGTGCAGGTGCTCACAGAGGCCAGAAGAGGGTGTTGGAGCTCCTGAATCTGGCGTTACAGGTAGTGTGGGTGCTGGGAACTGAACTTAGGTCGTTTGTGAGAGAAGCATGTACTCTTAACTGCTGAGCCGTCTTGCTAGCCCCCAAACCCTTTCATTTTGATGGTGTCTCCATTGATCTGATTTTTTTCTCTGTCACTTTGATGTCCTATCAGAAGATCTGGCCTGAGACAAGATCAGAAAGATTCCTTTTATTAACCTTAGCTTTCACATTTAGAGCTGTGCTTCAGTTTGAGTTCTTTTTGTGTATGATATGGAGAAGGACTTTTTAATATTAATTTTTTTATTCTTGGGAATTTCAGACAATTTTTATACAGTGGAGCATGATCTTATCTACCCTCCATCTCTTGCCCCTCCAACTTCCTCCAAAGCCTCCAACATGCCCCTTCCCAACTTTATAACCTCCTTTTTTGGGGGGATTGGATAACCCACTAAGTCCAGTTAGTGCTGCCCACTTGTGTATGGGTGTCAGCCATCCACAGACAATGGGAAACCTATCAGTGAGTACACATAGAAACAAAAAAGATTCTTCCTCCCCCAACATCTGGCTTGAACTTTTCAGGTCTTATCAGGTAACCATAGCTGCTTCATGAGTGTGATAGGTGTGCTTGCATTTCAAATCACATCACTCCTCTCCATTCTCCAGCTCTTTCTGCCTCCTCTTCCTCAAATGTTCTTTGAGCCTTGGTACTGATGGGGGATTCTGAGAAATATGTCCCATTTAGAGCTGGTTATTCATCACTTTAACCATCTCAGCATTGACTGCTGCCTACTGCAGAAAGAAGTTCTCTGACCAAGGTTGAGAGCAGCCCAGGTCTATGGGTATAAACATAAATATTTAGAGGGCAATTTAACAACACGACCATTGAGCAAATTAACAGTAACAGGTTCTACCTTTGGGCCTGCGACCTTTGCAGCCATGGACTTTTGACCAAGCTTACAGTCCCAGGCATGAAATTCCTCCTGAAGGGCAGGCCTCAGATTCAGTGAGAATGCAGTTTAGTTATCCCATAACAGTTGTGCTTCTGTTGCACCAGAGGGTGTGTCTTGCTGGTAGGTCAGTGCTGTAGCAGTTGTAGGACCCAGTGCTAGGTGAGACTATTAATGGTTGTTCTCCCCAGGAGCCTGGGTAGTACCTTCTGCACTATGAAAGCTAGCTGACAGGAAATTTCTTGATCACTTTGAGATATCTTTTCTTTCTTTTCTTTTCAGGTTCTTCTTTTATTTATTTATTTATTTATTTATTTATTTATTTATTTTTATTTTTTATGTGTATGAATGTACTGTTTGCATGTAGGTCTGTGCACCCGTGTCGTGCAATGCCTTGGAGGTCAGAAGAGGGTGTCGGATTCCCCTGGAACTGGAGTTCTCCTGGGATTGGAGTTACAGACGGTTCTCAGCCGCCATGTGGGTGCTGGGGATTGAACCCGGGTCCTCTGCAAGAGCGGTCAGCGCTCTTAACCGCTAGGCCATCCCTCCGGCCCTGATATCTTTTCTTTTTTATTCATTTATTTTATGTGTCTGAGTGCTATGCCTGCATGTGTGTAAGTGCACCACATGCGTTCAGTGCCTGTGGAGGACAGAAGATGGCATTGGATCCCCTGGAACTGAAGTTACAGACAGTTGTTAGTTGCCATGTGGGTGCTGGGATTCAGACCTGGATTTTCTGCAAGAATAACTGCTGAGCCATCTTTCCAGCCCTGACATTGATTTCTGTATGTCCTGCAGCCAAAGTGTGAGCATCAATCAATAACTGAGATCTCAAGAAACTGAAAAGCTTCTGTACAGCAAAGGAAACTATGAAGCACGTGAATAGGGGACAATAGAATGGGAGAAAATCTTTGCTAGCTGCTCCTCTGACAGAGATTAGTGTTTAGAATGTGCAAAGAACATGAAAAGCTGAACATTAAGAATTAATCAGCCCAATTGAAAAATGGCCTCGCGAACCTAATAGAAAATTCTCAAAAGAAGAAATACAAATGGCTAGGAAAGATTTTTAAAAGTGTTAAACATTTTTAGCCATCAGGGAAATGCAAAGGAAAACTACATTTTAAATTATTGTAGAGAGAACAAGCAGAGGTCCACACACCATGGCACGTGTGTGGTGCTGACTCCTTCCACCTTTGCATAAATTCGGGGCTTGAACTCAGGTTGCCAGGCTTGAATGACAAAGGCCTTTACCTTCTGAGCCATCTCCCCACCCAGCTTAAAACTGCAAAGCTGCATTGAGATTCCATCTCACACCAGTCAGAATGGCCATCTTTGGGCCCACAAAGGACAACAGATGCCAGCTTGGATATGGCAGAAGGGAACTCACACGGCTGCTAGTGGGAGTGGAAGCTAGTACTACTTTAGAAATAAGTGTCTCATAAAACTATCATTCATGTGACCCAGTTATACCACTCCTGGGCATATGCCCAAAGGACATTATATCCTACTAAAGAAAGGGCTCTGATGCTCCTGAACCTGCAGTAATTGACCTTTGATACCAGTACCCAAGGAAAGAGTGCATAATGGAGAGTGCTTTTATATTTCTGTTTGAGCTGCATTTTCCAGGAGGCAGTCCTCTACTTCTATGTCCTTTCTGTTTTCCTTTAAGTCATTTCTTTTTTCTTTCCTGTTTTTCTTTTTGGCTATTGCCATATGGGGTGTTTTTTGGCCATTAAAGTTGTTAGGGTTTTCAGCAGGTCCGTATTCACTGCTTGCATTTAATTCATGTACGAGGAATTTCCCTTGCTTATCTATCATACAACTTGACAATTTGTATTTTTCCCGGAACAGAATAATTTATATTTCTCCATGTTGCACTTTAGGCATAAGTAACTTCCTGTACATAGTAAATATTAAATGATATTAGAAAAACCCTAACTCATTAATTACTGTTGGTTCCAGGCCTCATCTTTTCGTTATTGTCACAGCTAATAATGCCACTAATCTGCAGCAAGCTTTTAGAAAGAACAAATTGCCTTCATAATTGTACCTGATTCTGATTTGGTTGACAAACCCAGGTCCATTTAAAGGTTTTAGCTTAAGTTTCATTGACCCAAAGGCCCTTGTTCTGATCTGTATCTAGGTGTGAAAAAGTCAGTAGATTTGTGGGTGGCGAGGGCGCTGGGGTCAACCCCAGGGCTACGTACAGGCTGCGTAAGCACTCTGCCGCTGAGCTCCATCCCCAGCTCACGAGAAATTTTCTTAGTTTGGTAGGATGGCCAGGCAGCCAACCTTGAATCCTGTTGTTTTATCAAACAGGCAATTGACATTTGTTAACTATTCTATCCTGACAGTTTGTTCGTCAGTTGTTATTGCCCTTCCTTGGTTCAGACCACATCAGTTCTGACTTAGTTGTAAGCTCCTTTAAGTTCAACATCGCTCTTTTCCTTTCTGTAGTCCCCGAGAGTAACAGAAGCGCCCTATAGGTCTTAGTTGCAATCTTTACCAAAATTTCAGAATTTGGCAGCTGCATAAAGGGAACTAAATTTCTCTCTCAAGTAGTGAAATGAAAGTTCATGAAGAGGGTCACCAGTCACCATTGTCCAAGGGCAGTGTTATGTAGGTGTCTTGGCACTCTTGGAAGAACACTTCTCTGGACACTAGGTAAGAGGTGAGAGGAGCAAGAATCTGTCTCAGCAGAATTCAGTTTTTGATCTGGGTGTGGATCTTTCTGAAGGACATGGGGTGCCACCCTTAAGAGTCTTCCTTTCTTTCCCTCACCCTCAGGGTTGGGCATACCATTTTTTGAGGCCCCTGGTGTCATTCCGCTGATATCCCTTGAGCTTTCTGGTTGTGTTTCCTGTTTTTCTAGTCTCGGTTCTCTGGCGGCCTCCTTTTATTCTCTGTGAGCTTGGGTTTGTTACCGCATGAGCAGCATTGTTACCGCATCTTCAGTTCTTTAATGCCACTGTATTACTGACAATACAATATAATTTAACTGCATCTGCTATTAAAATACCAAAGACCACCGGGCGTGGTGGCGCACGCCTTTAATCCTAGCACTCGGGAGGCAGAGGCAGGTGGATCTTTGTGAGTTCAAGGCCAGCCTGGTCTACAGAGTGAGTTCCAGGACAGCTGGAACTACAGGGAGACCCTGTCTCGAAAAGACCAAAAAAAAAAAAAAAAAAATACCAAAGACCACTAATGTCACTCCAGTATCTGTATCCCTGTCCCCTTTTTTTCACTGTCTGGAGAACTGTCATGCAGGTGCCTGACCTGCTTGCGCTAGTGTGTGGCAGGGCTGAGGCCCAGTGCTCAGCTACGTGGATGAAGAGTGTGTCTGCCCAGAGGCAGCACCTTGTCCGCATATGGGATTATAAGGGATCTGGCTGGTAAAGTGACTTTTCAAAAATAACTGACCATTTTATTCCTCTGGATGATATTCCTTAAATTCTGTTAGCTAAAGTCCAGTTTTCTTAGCATAGAACCTATATCTTTTGTGTCCCTGCTTTGCCTATCTTGCTACCTTTTGATAAGAGTAACAGTATCATAAAATGTCTAAACCAGAACACTTCTAGAATAAAGGAGCCATTGATTATGATGCCAGGACAACAAACTGAATCTACCTGGGCACCCACCTATAGTCCACTATCCCACTTCTTGGCTTCTTAACTATGTTAGTACAAAACTTCTGGTAATTTCCACATATACATTATTCCCAGAACAAGAGTGCTTGTTAGGGTTATTTCTACTATGTTGTGAATCTAAGGACATTTTAACTCTTTTTTCCTGATTAAATATTTACAGAGAAGAATCATTCTCAATGTCAAAATGCTAAGGTCAAATTGGTTACAGCCTCATAGGCAAGATTAAAATATGTTGTTGATGTCAAGAAATACATATTTGGTCTTCTGTTTCCTGACAAACAACTTCTTTTTTTTTTTTAATTTTATTTATTTATGTATGTGTATGAATGTACTGCCTTGCATGGAAGTTTGTGCACCCGTGTCGTGCAATGCCGCGGAGGTCAGAAGAGGGTGTCGGATTCCCCTGGAACTGGAGTTCTCCTGGAATTGGAGTTTCAGACGGTTCTCGGCCGCCATGTGGGTGCTGGGGATCGAACCAGGGTCCTCTGTAAGAGCGGTCGGCGCTCTTAACCGCTAGGCCATCTCTCCAGCCCCGACAAACAACTTCTAAAATTGTTGTAGTCTCTGAAATAACAGTGTCCTGTTGTATGCTAATAAGCCTACTTGTTGCTAGAGCACAAGGCAGCTGCAGAATGGGGGCTCGGATTCAGGAAAGACCAAGGCGGGATTAAATAATGTGCACTTCTAGTCCTACCCATCAGCTTCTAGAGAGGGGAAAAGGCTGAAGGTTAAATTCATCACTAGTGCCAGTGACCTAGTCATGTAATGATGTCTCAATGAATGCTGAGGGTCAGTTCAAAGAGCTTCCCATAGCTGATCATGTGGAGGTTCCTGGAGGATGGTATGCTGGAGAAGGCATGGAAGCTTGATGCCCTGTCCTGCATATCTTGCCTTGTCCATCTCTTGATCTGTACCACTGATAACAAACCAATGTTTAAAAGTACCTGTTACCTGAATCTAGTGAGCCACTCTCACAAATTACTTAAACCTGAAGAGGGTTTTTATGGGCCCTCAGATGTGTAACCAATAGTCACAAGTACAGATTAAAGAACCTGAAGCTGGAGGTTCACATCTGACCAGGGGAGGGCGGTAATCTTGAAGTTGAATCCATAGTAATTTAAGAATTTAATTGGGTTAGAGGTCATTCAACTGATGTCCACTGCTGCAAAATTGCTGGCGTGCTGATGGAGAAGAGTTCCTACACCTTTTGGGGTCACAGAAGTCTATTATGTTGCTAATTATGTGACAGCAGACAGAATCTGCTTTTCTTTGTTCCTTGCTCTTGATTAGCCTTATTTCCTTAAATTTCCCCCATACTCTTGTGCCTCTCTCTTGTTTATTCCCACCTACATCTCAGGACATGTTGAGGACCACCTGTCGGAGTCATCTATCCTAGACACATGCTCACCCATCTCAGTGCCCATCCTTGCCTCATAGCACTCTGCATTTTCCTTTTATAGTGTACCTAAAGACATGCATCAAAGTGGCCCATTCAGCCAGGTGCGCGTTCTCTACAACAATATTTGGTCTTCATGACAGGAGACTTGTCTATTAATCTTTGTGTACCCAAAATAATAAATTATTCATAATATTATAATTTTTGACATGTAGCCATGCCTGATGGAATGGGCCTGTAATCTCAGCTATTGGGAAAGGGAAACAGGAGGATCACCAGTTCAAGAGCTGCTGGGGCTACAAACTAAGTTCAAGGCCAGCCTGGGCAAATGAGTGAATGCTTGTTCCAAAATAAAAGTAAAAAGAAGGCTGAGATATAGTGCACTGGGAGGGTGAAGCTAAAAGCTGGATCCCCACTATAGCCAAAAAGAAAAATAACTGACATGGCCTGATCTGAACAACAGGCCTTTAAAAAAAAGTATTTATTATTTTATGTGTATGAGTGTACTGTCTGCGTGTAGGTAGGTGCACCCCTGTCGTGCAATGCTGCGGAAGTCAGAAGAGGGTGTTGGATTCCCCTGGAACTGGAGTTAAAGACGGTTCTTAGCCACTGTGTGGGTGCTGGGAATCGAACCTGGGTCCTCTGCAAGAGTAGTCGGTGCTCTTAACCTCTGAGCCATTTCTCTAGCCCCAATGTCATCTTTCTTTACTGCTGCATAGAACTCCACTGTTTAAATGTACCACATTTTCATTATTCACTCATAAGTTGAGGGACACTTGGGTTGATTCCAGCTCTTTGCTATTGTGAAAAGAGCTACAGTAAACAAGATTGTGCACCTATCTCTGCTATAGAATGAATCCTTTGGGTATACTCAGGAGTGGTATGATTGGGTCAAATGGTAATTTCATTTCTAGTCTTTTACAAGTTCTCCACACCGCTTTCCAACCCATAGGGGTTGCAGAAGTTTGCAATCCCACCAGCAGTGAATGAGTGTTCTCTTTTCTCTATGCCCTCTCCAGCATGTGGTATCCTTTGTTTTTTTTATCATAACCAGTCTACCGCTGTAAGATGAAATCTTAAAGTGGTTTTAATTTGCATTAATTACTAATGAGGTTGAACATTTTTCAAGATGCTTCTTAGCCATCATTATTGCTTCTCTTGAGAAGTCTCTGTTCAGACCTTTAGCCCATCTTTTGGAGGAGTACATGGAAACCTTCCCATCCACAATAGCCTCAAAAATATCTCAGAACAAACCTGACCAAAGACACTAAAGACCTCTACAATGAAATTTTTAAATCTTTGAAGGAGATTGAGGAAGATACTAAAAGATGGAAGAACTTCCCATGCTCATGGATCAGAAGAATTAATATAGTAAAATGACCATTCTACCCAAAGTAATATATTAGATTCAATGCAATCCCAATTAAAATCTCCATGACTTTCTTCACAAAATTAGAAGAAAATCCTAAAATTCATATGGAAAAACAAATGACCCCAAATAGCCAAAGCAACCCTGAGAAAAAAGTGTAATGCAGGGGGGATTACTATACCAGATTTCATCTCTATTATAAAGCTATAATCATAAAAACAGCATGGAATTGGCACAAAAATAGACCCCTAGGTCAATGGAACAAAATTGAAGACCTAAACTTGAGTACATGCAATTTCAGCCACCTGATATTTGACAAAGGGACCAAGAACACTCAATGGAGGAAAAGCAGTATCTTCAGGAAATGGTGCTGGCAAAATCAAATAATCACTTAAAGAAGAATGAAACTAAACCTATATCTTTCACCTTCTACAAAAGTCAACTCTAAATGGGTCAAAGACCTCAATGTGAAACCTGAAACTGAAAATGTTAGAAGAAAACATTGGCAGTGACCTATAAGATATAGGTGTAGGAAAAGACTTTCTAAATCAGACAGCAGTTGCCCAGGAAATAAGGTTCATTAAGAATCAAACCAAATACTTCTGCAAAGCATAGCTTATTTTAAAGTTTTTACAGTTGTTCTTTCTTCCAAAGGGGTACCTTATTAAATGAAAAAGCTTCTGTACAGCAAAATAAACCATCAAAGAAGTAAAGAGAAAACCCACAGAGTGGGAGGAAATCTTCACCAGTGACACATGAGGTTTAACATCCAGAGTATGTAAATTACTCAAAAAACAAAGGTCCAAGAAAACAAATGACCCAAGTAAAAGATGGGCTAAAGATAGGAAATTTCTCAGAATGCTAGTCACATATACATTGGCGCTCTCAAGAATTTGACTTTGGCATTTTGAAGTTGTAGAGCCTATTACACAATTTTTATATCACAAATCTTATATAAGGAAAAGATATATCCATAATAGTCACACATGTGCTACCCAAAATGTCAGCAGGAGTGTATTAACTTGTTTTCCCTTCCACAGTCAAAGTGGTTCTGAGAGTATTGGAAAAGTCGTCCTTGCAAAATGCAGTGGAGAATCAGGAAACCAGCACACAATGGTTTTCTGACATATGCCTTCAGCATTCTGATTTAGGTGTTTTGAGGGTGGGTGCTCAATGTTATCACAATTTTAAGTGCAGATTTGATAAATCTAATGTATATTTTTTTTCATCTTTTCTAGAATGTTTCAGACATTTAAAGAATGGTTCTGGATGGAAAAATTCTGGCTTCCTCCAACAATAAAGTGGTCAGATCTCGAAGATCATGATGGGCTCGTCTTTGTAAAAGCCTCCCATTTGTACATGACAATTCCATATGCCTTTCTCTTGATAATCATCAGATATTTCTTTGAAAAGTAAGTAGTACACATGTGTCTTCCCTTATCTCTCTTCTGCAATTGTGAAATCTAGAATTTGGGCCTTAATTAATCTCTTCAGTGGTTACAGATTCCTGAGTGGAATTTGTGCAATAAAAGTGCACATTAGACATTATTTACAGGCTGAAGAAGGGAAAAATTAGAAACATGACTACCATTGAGTGTTTTGGTTTTACCATGATAAAAAGTTCGATCAAGACAGGTTAAGGGTGGATGGCCATTATCAATGGGTGCTATATACATGTGTGGAATGTCATGGATTATACAATTAACGTGTGCTAATAGTAATAATAAAGGGCAGTTTAAATGTCACAAAGCTAGTATTGAGTGCCAATTACACTATGTCAGCCTAGTTTATCTCCTACTATACCATGGTATCTGGCAGTACTTCTACATTCCCAGAAGGACAGTACTAGAAAAATCTATTTATTGGAGATAAACTATCATTCTAGAGTGCCTTGGTTCATTAAGAATCAAACCAAATATTTCTGCAAAGCATAGCTTATTTTAAAGGTTTATTTTAAAGTTTTATAGCTGTTCTTTCTTCCAAAGTATAAAGAAATCAAAGGGAAAAATGCTAATTTGCTTTCTCAGAAAATAGTAAACTTCTTTTTCTTGATTTAATTTAGATATTTCTTCCAACTCTTTATTAAAATTGCACTAGTGTTATGATAACAGGAGATAAATGTTCATGTATAATTTCTGTTGTCTCTGTTCCAAAAATCCTGTTATTAGCACATTAATTCATTTGAAACAAAAAAGAATATTTGAATGGCAAGAGTTGGAAAAACTTAAGACAAACTCTGATAAAGATCATATAGTCCAAGACTAACTGTAATGTAGATCACATGTTTATAACCATTTGCAGGGTCCTTATCTTGAGAGCTTGTTTGACCAGCTGAGTTTCATGAACTTGCCAAAAAGTTTTGTCTTGTTACTATTGGGAGGAAGAGAAAGCCCTGGTGGCACTACAGTGTAGCCAAACACCCTTGAAAAAGTCTTTCCCTTTAAAAAAAATACTTAAAGGCAGTTGTGAGCCTTCCAGGTGAGTGCTGGAATTGAAGTTTGATTCTCTGGAAGAGCAGCAAGATCTCTTAATCAGTGAGCTGCCTTTCCAGCACCTGTCCTTCCCCTTTTAACACTTTAATTCTATTTTTTACTTATATAGTTGGGTTTCCCAAGTAATACATAAGAAAAGTGAAATCTGCTACGCACATCCAAATGAATGAATACTCTTTACTAACCTGAACAATGTGATTGTCTTACATTGTATCTTGTTACCACCGAATTTGGTCTTTAGGTCATTTACTTATTCCCAATGCAGATTTACTATTTTTCAATGGGTAGGTCTACTTTTTCCAGTTTTGTCAGACCAATGAGGCAGAATATTCTTTTGGTTGCCAAAGCAGCACAACTGTGGAAAACCAATTTATTATGTCTTGATCTTGGCCTACCCAACAGTAATGAAGAATAAATCCATTATTTCAATTCCTCAGACAATTCTTACTTATTTTCAAAGGATCAAGTGTAATCAGAATCTTTTTTTTTCTATCTCCTTATTGTTTTAACTCCCAATAACTCGTCCTGAGATCCTTCTATTCTTTGCCAGTACAGAAATATGTATATTGTTCCACTGGCCTCACTCTTCTTCCAGTGCAGGAGAAGGAAAGAATATTTAACACAGGAGAGAGATTATACTTTTTAAATTAAAATAAAAATTTATATTTTTACAGAGATTCTATATTATTTGGTGTAGGTGATTTCATCTATATTCTACCTAAAATATTGCCTGTTTTAACTACTTAAAGTATTTAACTATTTAACTACTTAAAGTAGTTAATGCCTGCCTATAGCTGATTCTTTTTTTTTTTTTTTTTTCTATAAAAGAACTGAAAAGACAAAGTGTAGGAGGTCCTTGGGACTTTTGTCTCCCAGGAAACCAATGGGGTGCTACACAATGAGGAGCTGTCTGGGTTTGAATGGGGCTGTGTGAAGGGTGAAGTCTGCAATAGTAGCAAACTTCAGGGACTCCTTTTCTGGTAATTAGCCCAATTTCAAACCATTTACATAGGAACAGGGGTTTACCAATCTTTAATTTGTTCTTCCTCTCTGACTGTTTTTCTATTCCATATTGATAAAAGGAAAGTGTAGGCAAGTAAATCTCAAAAGTCCTTTTTAGCTAAAGCTTATAATTTCCTTTCTCTCTTTAAGTTTATCAAATATCTTTTATGTTCTCTCTCTCCTTTTTGAAAGCATATTTTAATTGTCTATTAATATTTATCAACATTTGTGTTAAATAGTGTGTTCATAGCCTGTATTTTTTGAAGAGGATGGATAACAATGAATTAAATTAATATTTAGATAGTTACTATGTTCTGTTAAAATGTTATTTCTCTCCTTAAAGTTACCAGAGAGGAACGTATTTCTATATCTTGTTTAATGATTCTACCATATATCGGTCCCTCATATCATAAGCATGTGGTGGTATGGCTAGGTCTCTTCCTGAGCTTCTAGAAAGGAAAGGACTGCTAGTGATCTTTTGACTTTAAGGTTGTTTTATTCTCTTCACTGATTCAGTTTTGTGCCTTTCTTTTAAGTTTTTCCTGTTTTTTTTTTTTCATTTCTAACACTGAGGAGATAGCGTGATTGACAGTGTGGCTGTATGAGAAAGTTCACTTTTCTATTTTATTTGTTCTTTTTATTATATTTTATGTTTTATTAATAAAACAGTGTCTCCTTCAGTCGAAAATTTCAACTAGTAAGTTGGACAAAGTACTTTTTATCTAAAGTTCTGAAAATACATTTTTTTAAGATTTACATAATTTCAAGGACAACTTAGTGTCTGGGGGGTGCTTTTAGGCTATTTTGTCTTCTAGATATTGAACCATATTCCGATCATGATGGCATACCACATTGCCACTCGCCTAGAGAGCACTCTTCTGTTTGATTTGAATCTTTGTTTTCCTTAGTGACTTCTTAGCTGCACTTTCTGGTCCAAGTCTTCTCCATGCAGTCTTCTAATATTCTCCATGGCCTTTTGTTCATGAGATTCAGGAAAATGTTGTAGAAATGAAATGGTACTGAGGCCTAATTATTTCCCTTCTTAAAAACATGAACACAATGTTTTATGATCTATCTTTGGTGCTCTGTGTGCATTTGGCACATAATTATCTTGGTTTTATATGCCTCTGAAATGCAAGGCCCTTTTCCAAAGTCTGGCTAGAAGTTGGACTGCTTGGCCGGGTGTGGTGGCGCATGCCTTTAATCCTAGCACTTGGGAGAAAGAGGCAGGTGGATCTTTGTGAGTTCAAGGCCAGCCTGGTATACAGAATGAGTTCCAGGACAGCTGGGACTACAGGGAGACCCTGTCTCAAAAAGACAAAAAAAATAAGAAGTTGGACTGCTTGTATATTTTATCACAGTAGCTTACGAAAATTTTTACTTAACTCATATATGTTAAAAGTAAAAGGGGCCACTGGTCACAGTGATGCATGCCTTTAATCCCAGCACTTGGGAGGCAGAAACAGGTGGATCTCTGTGAGTTCAAGGCCAGCCTGGTCTATGTAGTGAATTCTAGGCCAGCTGGGACAACAGGGAGACCCTGTCTCAAAAAGACCAAAAATAAAATAAAATAAAATAAGGGGCCATAGAGATGGCTTAGTGGTTAAGAGCATTGGCTGCTTGAGGCTCAGCTCCCAGCACACACATGGTGCCTAACAAAGGTCCTTAACTCCAGTTCCAGGGGATCCAAGGTACTCTGCCTTCTTCTGCCCTCTACAGACATTACATGACACACATACACTTACATGCATGCAGGCAAAACACTCAGACACATAAAATAAAAATCAATCAAAAAGATTTTAAAGTTATGTAAAGGACTAGATGATCAATTATAGCTTCAATTCTAGACTTTAATCAAACATAGAAACTTTTCTAAGTACTAGAATAGATAAAACTCACAAGTTAGAACCTTTGTCAGAATTAAAGGAAGAGTAGGGATCCAAATTTATTTCTTTTCCCTTCTTCCCTCTCTCCCTCTCTCCTCCTGGTTTGCTTCTCTGCCTCCTCCTCCCCTTCTTCCTCTTCTTCCTCTTCTTCCTTTTCCTCTTCCTTTTGAGATTAGGTCTCATGTAACATAGTGTGATAGTTAATCCTGGGTGTCAACTTGACTGGACTAAGGAACAAATAAGAGAAAAAGGATCTTCGGATTGGACTACCTCAACCTGGAGGCCCACCCCAAATGTGGGTGTTACCTTCTGCTGGCAGGCAGAATTAAAGGCCATGGCAGAGGGAGCTGGTACCTTTTTTCCTGCGGCTTGCCTCTCTCTCACTGGCGAGTTTGTCTTGCTGCTGTGATCAACCCTTCGGATCCCAGCATGTACTGAGACTGGCAGATCTCCTGGAATCCATCGGGCCTTCAGCACCAGATTAGGACATCCAGCCTTGTGGACTGAGCAGTTCCCTGGATTCTCAGCCTCTCCAGTGTGGTGTGGCTACTGTCAGATTCCTTTAACTCTGTCACGTGAGCAAATCAATAAATTGTATATAGCTATATATTCATCCTGTTGCTTCTGTTTCTTTAGAGAACCCTGACTAATACACATAGATTGGCCATGAGTTTACTATATAGCTGATCATGACCTTGAATTTATGATACTTGTGCTTCTACCCAAGTACTAATATGACAGACATGTAGGAAAGGGAGCTTCCTACATGCTGGCCAAAAACTCAACTGAGCTACATTGCCTTCATTCTTTTTATATATATGTGCATGTATGTATGTGTGTATACATGTGTGTGGGCAACTCTGTGTGTGTGCGTGTGTGTGTGCGTGTGTGTGTGTGTGTGTGTGTGTGTGTGTGTGACCATAGAGGCCTAAGACTCTGATAGCAGAGTCTTCCTTATCTGTTCTCCACCTTATTCTTTGAAGGAAGGTCTCTCACTTGAACTCAGTGACCAGTCTAGCTAGCCAGCTTGCTCTGGGAATTCCCTGTGTCCTAGTTAGGTTTAACTGTCAACTTGATACAGCCTGAAGTCACCTGAGAAGGGAGACTTGATTGAGGGTTTTCCCATATTAGATTGACTTGTGGACATGCTTGTGGATGATTGTTTTGATTGTTAATTGATTCAGGAGGGCCCAGTCCATTGTTGCAGCACCTGAGCAAGTGATCCTGGACTGTATAAGAACCTAATTAAACATGAGTCTGGTAGGGAGCAGAAAGCATGGTCCCTCCTGTTTTCTGCCTCAAGATCCTGCCTGAGTTCCTGCTTTGGCTTCCAACCCTTTCCTCCTCTAAGTTGCTTTTGGTCATGGCATTTGTTACAGCAATGGAATGAAACTAGAACACCCTGTCTCTGCGCTGGAATTACATACAGGCGACCATCCCCACCAGGCATTGATATGGGTTCTATGGATCCAAACACTTACACAGCAAGCCCTTTATTCAATGAGCCATCTCCCCAGTCCCCATTCGTTTTTTGTTTTTTTTGTTTTTTTTTTTAATTTATTTTTGTTTGTGTATAAATGTATTGTCTGCATGCAAGTCTGTGCACCCGTGTCGTGCAATGCCGCGGAGGTCAGAAGAGGATGTCGGATTCCCCTGGAACTGGAGTTCTCCTGAAATTGGAGTTTCAGATGGTTCTCGGTCGCCATGTGGGTGCTGGGGATCGAACCCGGGTCCTCTGTAAGAGTGGTAGGCGCTCTTAACCGCTAGGCCATCTCTCCAGCCCCCCATTCGTTTTTTGAGGGAGACTCTCTGTTGCCTAGTTGGGTCTTGAGCACATGAACTCCAGTCAGCCTTCCAGGTGGTTGGACTGTAAGCTTGCACCACCATGCCTAGATTCACACATCGGTGTTTTAAAAATCAACTTTAGGCTGGGCGTGATGGTGTATGCCTTTAATCCTAGCACTCAGGAGGCAGAGGCAGGTGGATCTCTGTGAGTTCAAGGCCAGCCTGGTCTATAGAGTGAGTTCCAGGGCAACTGGGGCTACAGGGAGACCCTGTCTCCAAAAGACCCTGTCTCCAAAAGACCAAAAAAAATCAACTTTATTATGGTTTGACTTACATATGGTTTATCAAAGGTTTCATGGAAATATATGGTCTTGCAGCCATCTCCATCATGATATGGATTTCCATCAAGCCAAACATTCTCTTTGCACCATGGTCAGTGTATCTTTCCTTACTGTTCTTGACAATCACTGTTTTGCTTTCTATCACCATAACTTTATATTATCTAAGATCATCCATCTATAAATAGAACCATAGATTATAGTAGTTCACATGGCTTGTTTCATTTAACATATCACTTTTGATATTTTTTCAAGTGTATATATCAACTTTCTTTGTCACTGCTAAATAGTCTTTGAACATATTTATTAATATTTTAACTAATTGATATTCTGTTGTTTACAGTGTTAGGCTATTATGAATAAAACTACTATGGGGGCTGGAGAGATGGCCTAGCGGTTAAGAGCGCGACCGCTCTTGCAGAGGACCCGGGTTCGATCCCCAGCACCCACATGGCGGCCGAGAACCGTCTGAAACTCCAATTCCAGGAGAACTCCAGTTCCAGGGGAATCCGAAACCCTCTTCTGACCTCTGCGGCATTGCACGACACGGGTGCACAAACTTGCATGCAGACAGTACATTCATACACATACAGAAATAAATAAAATTAATAAAAAAAACTACTATGAATATCTGAGTACAAAGATATGGCTGAACTTGTGCTTTTGTTTCTTTTGGGAATGATCTAAAATATTTGCTCTTTAAAAGATATTGTGTGTGTCCCCATACCTTAGGCGATTACCCAGCAGTAAACAGGAATGAACTTACTTATAAACACATGCTATGATAAATTCATTTCAACACGACATTGTTCTCAGTGTAAGAATCTGGATATGGGTTATATCTTGTTTGATTAGATTTATATTAAATATTCAACCAAAAGAGGAAAGGTAGAAAATAGATTAATAATTGCCTGGGGAAGTTTGAGAAGAAATAAAGTCACTGAATCGTATACTTAAAAAGGTTGAATTAGGGGCTGGAGAGATGGCCTAGCGGTTAAGAGCACCGACTGCTCTTGCAGAGGACCCGGGTTCAATCCCCAGCACCCACATGGTGGCTGAGAACCATCTCTAACTCCAGTTCCAGGGGAATTCTGACACCCTCTTCTGACCTCCGTGGCATTGCACGACACAGGTACACAAACCTACATATAGACAGTACATTCATATGCATACAAAAATTTTAAAAAAGGTTGAATTATCTGATACATACAGAAAAGGTCATAATAACAATTTTTAAATACTAAACCAAGGGCTGGGAGATGGTTCAGCAGTTAAGAGCACTGGCTCTTCTTGCATAAGACCATCTGTAACTCCAGTTCCAAGAGATCTGAAACCTTCTTCTGTCCTCTGCAGGCATTCCACGACATGGGTGCACGTAGAGACATACAAACAAATAAAAATAAATAAATAAAAAGACATAAATCAAATGAAAAGATAAACCACAGGCTGAGAGAAAGTTGTGTAAATTATGTCTCATATGAAGAATTTAAATTTTTAATGAGAAATTCTTATAATTCAATAACAAATTTATTTTTAAATGGACAAAAGATTTGAGTCTAAGAATATATATAGGTAAAAATAAGAACATCGGAGAGCTAATCAGCATCATTAACAATTAGGACTGTACAATTTACAACCACGATGGGGCAGGGCGGGGGAGAAAGGTCCCTCAGTAAAGTGCTTTGCTGTGTCAATATGGGGACCAGAATTCAATCAGTGAGAATCTGTGTGTGGCAATGTGGTGGTGAATGCTTGTGATCCCAGAACTGGGGAGGCAGAGACAGGCAGATCCCTGCACTTACTGGCCAGCCAGCCTGGCCTAATCAATGGGACCCAAACCTAGAAGAAAACCTGTCTCAGAAAACAAGGTGGCTGGTTCCAGAGGAGTGCCAACAGCCAAGGCTGTCTTTTCGCCTCCACACATGTGCACACATAAGAGTGCACAGCAGGTTAATAAAAGGTCAAAGTAAAGACCTCCAAAAATTGTTTCTGCCAAAAAAAAAATGACCAGAAGACTATCAAAAATGTTCAGAATCAACTCTTCACAATTAGCCTCTAAAGACTGGTAAAAATGCAGGTGGTGTTACATTAAACAATAGCAGAATCGTGGCAAAAAGAGCAAGTGTCATGAAAACCAGCATCCTGACAGCCACTGAAGGGGAAACAGAGGTGAAAGTCCTTCAAAGCATCATTGTAGAGAATTGCCATATCTGATCTGTCCAGCAAACGCTGCCCTTAAAACACTAACCATAAGGCTGCTGTCGTTATTAGACCTACGTCAGGTCAGAGCTTCCCAGTCTAAAAATGCCTTTTCTTGGGACTATGTTTATCTAAAACAATTAGAGGTAATTCACTTTATAACTGCCTGAGGAAGTAGATAACAATTGGAACAAAAAAATAGACTAACTAAAAGACTGGAACTGTAGGACTGGAAGTGAAAAGATCTGACATATTCTTGGAAGTCCACAAAGTCACTTTGATGTTTACCAATTTCTTCACGTCCAGGGCAGTTACAAGTTTAGGAAACACTCCACAAGACTCTCAGCTCTCACTTCCAGGTGACCTTGATGCACTGTGTAAACAAGGGGTGAGGGCTAAGGCAGAGCTACACTGCCTGGCCGAGAGCTGAAGGTATGTGCCACCATATAGGCAGAGTCCTCAGTGAAAACTGAGAGTCTTACTTAGTGGTTCTAGGCATTTAAGGAAATCTTTAATCATTATCTGACTACTGAGCTAACCTAACCTAGGCTTCAGTGCCCATACATGATAGAGTACAGGCTATATAGTTTAGGGTTTGTTTTTTTTTTATTTTTTTTTATTTTAAGTGATTTAACAGTAATAAATGGACAATAAAAATATGACAAAAAAATCAACAAGCTGAGGCTGGAAGGCAATCTGTTTTCCAGAGATGCCACCTTCTAGTATTGATTATGTAGCAAAACCTTACCAGACAGGTAAGGACTCAAGAAATTATGGCCCATACACAGAAAACAGTGGCCCTGGGAAAGCCCAGCTGTTGAGTGCTAGGATTAAAGGCATGTGCCACAACACCTGGCTTCAAATTGTACATTTAAAAAGAAGAAAGATCTTAGATTAATAAATTTCTACTTTAAGAAACTAGATATACAAAATCAAACTAAACTTAAACCAAGCAGAAGTTAGCAAGTAATAAAGTTTCTAGTAGAAAAAAGAGCAAAAATTACTCAAGACCCAGGATTGCTCCAGCAATAGCAAGTGCCAGAGGGCAGAGGGCCAGGTATCAGAGGGGTCCAGAGTAACCACAAATCTGACATGTTATAACAGGAATGTAAATGGGTATAACTACTTTGGAAAGCAAATTTCAGTTTCTTATAAAGCTAAATGTGTACTTAATTTAGTCTTTGGTAATCTTAAAAATACAATTCTACTTATAATAGTTTATCCTAATCTTGTATATAAATGTATTTGAATTAATATTTAGATTATTTTAAAATTTTATATTTATAGTATATTTTAATATATTATTGCTGTGTATTAGGTCTGCTTTGATGTTGTCTGTGTGTTACTCCACTGACAATGTATATTAGTCAGATTTCCATTGCTGCAACAAAATACCCAAGGACAATTAATTTATAAAGAAAAAGAGTTTATTTTGACTGGTGGATCTGTAGGTTTTAGTCCAAGGTTGGATTGCCTCAGTGCTTTGGACTCTAGTGAGGTGTCATGTCATGGCAGGAGCACATGGTGGAACACACCGCTCACCTCCTGAGTAAGGAAGCAAAAAGAAGAGGAAAGGAAGCCTCTATGGTCCTAATATCCCTTTGAAAAGCATTCTTCCAGGGGCCTAAGGACTTCCCACTAAGCCCACCTGTTAAAAGTTGACCTCATATCCCAACAGTACCACCCCAAGACCGAATGTCTAAGCATGCAACACCTGAGCTAGACCAGCACCAGCAAAGGACTGTTTTACTGGATACCTTCATTACAGCCTGGGGTTTCTGGTGTCATGGTGGACTTATGCTTACATTTGACCCTTCTTTTCATATTTTACAGGATTGTGGCCACACCTCTAGCAAATGCATTTGGCATTCAAAACACAGTGCAGAAAATTAAACCAAATGCCATCTTAGAGAACTTTTTCAAGCATACTGCAAGTCAGCCATCACACGTAAGTACAGATCCTTTGCTTGTAGACTCAAAGAGCTTCTTTCTTAATGTTCTTGTCCTCTTACTTTGCCCATGCCAAAAAAATCTTATAGCTGAACAGCAAAGGAGTTGACTCAGTGGATTCAGTTCTTTGCCATGTTGACAAATTGTACAGCATTCCAAATATAATATAAATTTGCAAATCTATATTCTAAAGTAACCAACATTAATAGTTACAGTACTGCTTTCAACCTTACTGTCACATTAACAATCAATACCATGATTCAGGTATAAGGTTCAGAATTTAAGTTAGGCATGGTGGCTTGTGCCTGCAACTCCAGCACTGGAGATGCTGAGGCAAGAGGATCACCAGGAGTCTGGGGCTAGCCTGGTCTTCATAGTGCATTCTAGACCAGTCTGTACCACATAGCATGATCCTGTCTCAAAAGCCTAAATAAATAAATCATACTATCATAATTTAATTTAGGGAGACAATTGAGACAGTGTCTCCACATAGCCCCAACTGGCCTGGAACTTGCTATGGAGACCAGGCTAGCCTCGATTTCACAGAGATCTGTCTGCTTCTGCCTGCCCCTGCCTCCTGAGCACCGCAATTAAAGGTGTCTGCGACCATGCCTGGCCACAATTTAATTTTTAATGGTAGGTTTTAATCATTAGGGAAGCCACATCTGATACTTCCGATGATTGTGGCACTTTCAAAAAAGCGCTATGAAGATGTTCATGAAGCCACATTGCATGTGTATTCACACTATCCAAGGCCTCAACATTGTCACGAATGTATAGTAGCCCACTTTCTCTCTAGACGTAGACTATCCGAGATAACCACAGTTCTTTCCATAATATAAAGTGCCCTTAAGCCCTGCAGTGCATGCTCACATATCATGTGTATGTATCACCATTTAAATTTAACATTTATGAAAATGGTGTCCAGGAGATCAGGTATTCACTTCCGTATCATTATATTTGTATAGTTAAAAAAAATGGTGAACAAAACAGACCTTTCCACACAATGGTACACCTCTAAGCTGAGTAGAGAAAGCAGTCATCCATCATTTGAAAAGAGAGACTATGTGCTAACACCTCTTTCGGATAGACTTTTTGAGGGATTTCTGCTCTATTTGCTGAATTTGGCTGTCTTTTTTGACGACTGCTCTAAATGGTCATAGTCACTCATCTAAATACTTTTGTTTCCACTAATGATAATCTTTAAACTTTATTTTATACCCTTCAAAGGGGAAACTAAGTAGTCAGGTTTATGGAGAATCAGGACTCTGTTTCGGTTTGGTAATAACTAACTTTCATAATACCTTGTATGAAATGTGAACAGTGTTGCTTCTATCAGTTACTTTCTGTTCTTTCTGTGGCCAAGAGCTTTAAGTCAGGTTTAAAGGATATTCCAGTTATTTTTATTGACTGATTAATTTATTGATTGATTGTGTGTGTGTATGTGTGTGTGTAGGTACACACGTGCCATGATGTACATGTGGAGGTCGTCAGGCTTGTATGACAAGGACCCGTACCTGCTGAGTCATCTTGGCAGTCCTAAACAGCATTTGAAATAGTGTACAAAGCTTAGTTCCTGCTACTGAAAGAAAATGACCATGGGACAGTTAAAGGAATACTAAAAAATACTATAAGAGAATTAGACCAGTGAGCTTCATGATTGAGTTGGGGAGTCTAAGGCCCTGCAAGGGTAAGTGAGATGCCATGTGGCAAGTAAGGGGCCTGAAGAGTGAATTAGTCTGAGTTGGTGGTGCACAGCTGTAATGCCAACACTCAGGAGGCAGAAGCGGGAGGTACAGAAGTTCAAGGGTTCCCTGTCTCAACAAACAAAGAAAAAGCCAGACGTAACTAAACCTAGTTCTTAAGGTCAGTACAGTCAAGTTGGCCAGAGTGAGTCAACAATGGATTTAAACATTTTAAGAGCAAAATAGTTTCATCCATTGCAGGTTTTGGGGGGGGGGGCTCTTATTAAGATAAGGTCTCGCTGTAGCTTTAGCTGGTCTGTTACTTGGTATGTAGACCAGGCTGGCCCGGATCTCACCGAGATCCACCCAGTGTACTTTATTTTTGACAGATGAGACATGGAGTGTAGGAATCTTTCTTTTTATGCCAAACAAGGACCACGAGGCCCTGCTAAGTGGAATAGGGACACAGTACTGGCTTTGTGGACATTGTGGGGAGCTGACCCCTTGGCGCAGAGGCCAGTTGGCTACTTCCCATAGCCCGGCCTGGATGATACTTTCAACTCAGGCCCTTAGCCTGGACCCATGAGACATGTGTTCCACTCTTGGCCATGGCTTCTCACCTGCCCAAGCCTGGACGGGAATTTTAGGCTGATGGCTGATCGCCTCCCTTCAGCCAATACCCACTCACAACACCAGCTACCCAGATTGGTGATCCGCAAAGGAATCTCTTTCCAACCCACTGGCCACCCAAACAAAATGCAGGCCTAACTTAGCCTGTATGCACGCAATAATTAATAAAAATAACGGCCGGGAATTCTGTGTTGATGTTACTATGAAAGACAAATTTACTCCTTGCCACAGCTTGCTTTTATAAAATAAGTGACGACAGTTCCCAGGACCAATAGTAAGCCTCCCAACTCTGCGCCACTGCCACCTCACCCCACCCAGCATCATGCACCTAGGCTGTGCTGCTTGTTCCTCCTTGGGGCGGGGCCGGACCCTCAGCCACGCGGTGCCCTGAGGCATGCTACAGTGGAGAGCTAAAGAAGTTGCGAATTCTTCCACTCATGGGTTCAGGATTCTTGGCCCCATTCACTTTTCTTCTTTCTGGCCATATTCCCTCCTGAGGGTCTCACTCTCTTTAGCCACTCTGAATACTTGTAGCAGTGGTAGTGGCGGGGCTGGCAGTATGACTGAGTGGGCAGACGTCATGGGCCCACAGTGTAGCTGTCGCCACTCTGCTGTGTGCGAGTGGATGGCCAGCTACATTTCTCTATGTTTTGAATTCCTCCTCTGTAATTGAGTTCATTAATAATGTTTTTCTGTTAGAGTTCATGTGAGGATTGAATCAAGATGTATAAATGCTTAGGATCATCCTCAGCACATGGTGAAGGTCAACAATTAGCATTTGTGATTCATACTGTTGATTTTGTGTCTATGGAAAAGGGGTTCTATGGGAGTTTTTGAAGCATGCCTTTTTGATTCAAACTATGCAAGGGAATAACATTTGTATCTTAATTGTGCTTGTTTACATTCTCATAACAGTTTACACTATTTTCTGTACATTTTAGATGTTCAATAGATGCTTGCTTTGTGTATTAAAGAAAATGCCTCTGAGGCTTTTGTGTGCAAGATTTCTCTCCCAAATGCATAGTAATATATGAGGCCAGTATTGTCAGGACTGACTTTCAGCTAGACTCATCTGTACTCTAAAACTAGAGGGAAAACAATTTCCAGTCACTGTGGTTGCCATCTTCTGGATTTATGCACTAAGCAGGTTTTTCAGAAATGGTGGAATAATAGCAGAATTGGATTACTGTAGGCTGGGAGAATTCCAGAACGAAGGCAAGGACTCATTTGCTTTGCTCACTGCTGAATCTCCAGCAGCTCAAGTGGAACCTGACATTACTAGGGAGGAGAGGGTCACTGGGTAATTTTTAGTGAAGTGATGAATAAAGTATTTGAAATGGTAAGGTGGGACCGAGAGCACTTTCACTGTAAGAACGCACAGAGTAATACAGAGCAGGGCTCCCAGAACAGGCCTTGTGATGGAATATGGACCAAGCAACAGAATCTTAACTACATTCTGTTTGGGGAAATCAGTAAGGCTTTCAAGTTATTTTAGAAGTAAAGAAGTGTTGGCTTTTTTTTAATTAAATGCTTTTTACCATATAGTATCCTTTCTGTGTTTAGACATAAAAGTTTTCCATACCAACACAGCACCAGATCATTTATCTAGAACATTCTCATCCCTTGGCCCTAAGCCATTCCTGTGAGGCTTAGGTAGCAGATATTTTTATTACGATGACACTTTCCACAGGGCAGGGTGCAGTACCCAAGCCTCCATGGCTACCAGGCAGTGGGTCTGGTCCTGAGTTTCAGCTTTTCACACAATCCTCCATGGCTACCGGGCAGTGGGTCTGGGTCCTGGATTTCAGCTTTTCACACAATCCTCCATGGCTACCAGGCAGCGGGTCTGGGTCCTGGATTTCAGCTTTGCACACAAGCCTCCATGGTTACCAGGCAGCGGGTCTGGGTCCTGGGTTTCAGCTTTGCACACAAGCCTCCATGGCTCCCAGGCAGCGGGTCTGGGTCCTGGGTTTCAGCTTTGCACACAAGCCTCCATGGCTCCCCGGCAGCAGGTCTGGGTCCTGGGCTTCACCTTTGCACACAAGCCTCCATGGCTCCCCGGCAGCAGGTCTGGGCCCTGGATGTGGACTTTCTATTCTTCCTGCTGCCTTCTGTTGCCTGATGCTGGCCACATTCTTTTCTTTCTTTCATATAGTATGTGTGTGGCGCTTTCTGTCTTGGAACATCCAAACTACTGTCTTTCATGTGTGAGGCCCTTGCTGTGGAAAACAGAGGACTAGCGCAGAAGGGCAACGTGAAAACATGAACTTGATCTCTACCTGCAGTCTCTCTCCTACTTATTCATTCTTCCACACAACAGAGAAGCTCCTAAAATGCAAGCAGCCTATAACCCACTGATAACAGTGGGTTTGGAAAAGGTCCTCCGTGAAGTGATCCCACCCACATGTGTTCTCTGGGCGACATTCTCCTGTGGGGCTGCTCATCTCACTGTCATCTATAGATGACTGCACATGCACATGAGATCCCTCTGCATGACACCCACCTTCCTCCTCTCCAGGACATTATAGGGCTCAGCTAAAGTGTGGCTTCCAAGAGCTGCCCACATGAGATAAGGTCTGAAGTACCCTGCCCTTTCCCTATCTTACCACTCAGCTGAGTTGTTACAATTCCTTACTGTGGTTTAGGGCATCTATGTAAGGTTGGTTCACTTTGATCTTCAAATCTAGTACAGTGCCTAGAAGAAGTAGACACTAGTGAATGGTTACCAGTTCAGTCTCCACAAGGAAACAAAACAACCAACAATAGCTAAATCCCTGGCTTATGAAAGAGCAGGCGTTAGAGGGAGAGCTTTATGAGGAAACAGTAATACTGGCCATGTCCTGTTTTAAGGTCTTTCTTTTCTTCAAGTTAGTAAAGGTTTTATAATTTAGTAGAGATGACAGAGTTGCAATGTCTTCTGAAAGAGTTCAGCATGGCTTCTGATGACTGTTAGCTGCACTCCTGGATGAGCCCGTGATCCATGCAAGATAATATAGCAGAAGCTATCTCTTTGGAATGACCAGTTGTCTGCCCACAGGCAGGCTTTGTTTGGTACCCAGGGTGCTTGTCTGTAATCGACTAAACTTATACTCAAGTACTAATAAATTAAAAGTGGTTTCACCTAAATGTCTTAGGACTGTCAGGTATGATGGCACATGCCTTTAATCCCAGTACTTGGGAGGCAGAAGCAGGTAGATCTCTGTGAGATCAAGACCAGCCTGGTCTCCATAGTGAGTTCCAGGCCAGCTGAGAGTATAGGAAAACCCTGTCTCAAAAAGAAAAATAAAATCTGAGGATTGTATTTTCTCTCTGGAAATGTCAGGTTGGGGCCACATCTCGTCCTTGGAATAGGAGCTGTGCTTCACTATTTTCTCTGTCTGTGAACACCTGCTTGTTTTTTTAGCCTGAAGCTCAGGGTCAGTTTTATGCCACTTTTTTTTTCATAACAAAATTAAGAGGAAATTTTCTTATAATAGAAAATGAAAGATCAAGAAATCAATGCAATTTCGTAAATAAATTACAGAGTGTATTCTTTGTGGAAGTGAGGAGTGTTACCATAGGTTTAATGCACAAATCATGCATGTTAAAATCCCACTGTGAAGTGGATCTGGATCAAGCAGACTTGTTTCTTGTCTGGCTCTAGTAGACCCTGGAATCTCTTAACCTTTGAGCTGTAATCCATCATCTATATTGTTTCCAATTTTAATTGTAACCCATTAAACTTCTGCTTCCCGGAGGAGAAGCAATCATCATTATACTTTATAATCATTATTTTGATGGTTGGAATTCGTTTGGGTTAGTTTGAAATAGGCTGTACATCAGATTGCATGTGAGAGCTGATAGCCAACACCTGCTGGAGTTTTTCTTGGCTCATTATCTGTAGCTATTAGAAAGACTGTGTGAAGTAACTGAAAGCACGCTAGCCTATGTCTTATCAGCACTTGGTTACTATCTGCAGGGTTTGCATAAGCCACTATATCTTTCAGACATGCTTCAGTTTCCATGTAGGAAGAGAAAGCAGAATGGATTTGATTGATGTTTTCAACTCTACTTCTCCATGGGGCATATAGGAGGCCCAAAATAAACCCTTAGCAGAATGAGTAAGCTCACATATGCAAGTTGAACATGATGGGTTGCTACCATCATGTAGGTTGTTATCAGTAATTAGAAACCTGGGATATTACATTCTTTTTTGTTTGGTTTTAGTTTGGGGCAGTGGTATATGTGTAAGTATGATTTTACAAGCAGCAGAAATAAATTCCCTGGCTTAAGATCTTGTGGTTGAGTCTCTTGTTACCAGTATACAAGCTCTGGTAACCTGGTCTCTGTCTCTTGACTTCTTACTATCTATCTATCTATCTATCTATCTATCTATCTATCTATCTATTATCTATCTATCGTGTGTGTGCACTGCCTGCTATCTATCTATCTATCTATCTATCTATCTATCTATCTATCTATCTCTCTATCTATCTATCCTGTGTGTGCACTGCCTGCTATCTATCATCTATCTATCTATCGTGTGTGTGTGCACTGCCTGCTGTCTACCTATCGTGTGCGCACATGCAAGTGCATGTGCCAAGGTGTGCATGTGGAGATCAAAGGACAACTTGTAGGATATGGTTCTCTCCTTCCACCATGTGGGGCCTGGTGAGCAAAGCACCTTTATCAATAGCTTTATCGCCTTTGTCAACAAGCACCTTTATCTGCTGAGCCATCTTCTCAGCCCTCTGCTCTTCATCATCTTTGGTTCATTTATTTTATCTTTTTTCAGAATGATATTTATGGACTGGCAAAGAAGTGCAACTTGACAGAGCGCCAGGTTGAGAGATGGTTTAGGAGTCGGCGGAATCAAGAGAAACCTTGCAGGCTGAAGAAATTCCAGGAATCTTGGTGAGAAGGCTGGCAACCCTTGTGCAGGGCTGGAGTTCTAACTGGAACCACCTTGGTCATGGCAGAGAGTACGCTGACCCTGGACAGAGGAAGGCAGGGCCCAGTGCAGCTCCCCACTTTAGATAGGGTGTTCTGGGCTTGTTCCTTCCTACCCTTCTATGCTTTTCTTTCCTCCTCCAAGAGATGGGCTAGGTGAACTTGCTAAGGCGACTCCAGCACCTTAGCCTGAAGTCCAGACAAACCATACACATGCCGTAGCTGCTGTTTCTCTTTCCTGGGGTTGAGCTTATAAAGTTACAAGACTTGCTCCCATGTCTTATGGCATCATGGTTACAGCAGAGGCTGTAAAAACTCACCCTAGTTTGTGCCCTCAGAACACTAATGGGAGGACTTCTGTGCAACTTGGCCCATGAGCCCTGGCCCTTTTACTGTGAGTCAAGCAGCCTGTTTCTTTAGGATCCCAGTGGCTGAGCAGGAGTATCTCTCCACAGCTGGTCTGCAGTCTGAGTGCCTCTATTTTCCTTCCTTTTGGAGTATTGTACTCTAGGTCCCAGCCTTGGTGGCAGAAACCCTTGTAGAAAAAAAAAATATGAAAAAAATCCACGTTGAAAAATCCCATGTGAACAAAATTAAAAGTTGGAAACCTTTAAAAAAAAAAAAAAAAAGAAAAATCCCATGTGAAAGAAAGGTGGAGCAGGTCATTCATTGTTCTCACTTTGTTTTCCTTTATCTCCAGATGAATATGCATGAGTTGGGGTGGGCCTGAGGCCACATCTATGTCTCAATGTGTTCTTTGTTTTGCATATTTCTTCAGAACCTTCCACCAGCTATCTTTGTTTGGTAGGTAAAATTGAATGGCTGGCTGAACTGAACACCCAGAGCCTGGACTAAACTTCAGTGACTTCCCTTCATTTCCTGTATATTCCTGGGGATCTTAACCTAGTGGTGATGCTGCCTGGTGCCTAGCACAGACCACTTCTACAGAATAACACTTGTGTCAATTCACAGGCTCCTTTCCTGTGGTGACTTGATGTGTCTGGCCTTGTTTATTTTCTAAGCAGCTTCTCTCTAATTTTTAGCTCTTAAAGGTTTGGTTATGACTATACTGCACTGATATCTGCTTAGCACAGGGTGTCTCTCTAGATCTGCACCACAGAACCATACAAAGAGGAGCTGCTCTCACATTACACCCTTTTCATACCTGCTAACATCCATTCATTCTTGTTAATAAATGTCTCATATCTTTAAGTTCCCAGGCAGAGACTGATTCTCTATCTCTGAGTAGAATCATATTCCCAGTGAAATTCTGTCTTAGAGTTTATAAATGTGTACTTGGTCCTCCCACCAACAGAGTGAGGCAGGCAGGAAATTGGGGCCAGCCGACGAGGAATGAGAAACTGCATATCCAGCTATTTCAAGGAAGTGGCCTAGCTGACTGATCAGCTGCTGCTGGCTCCTCTTCTGATACTATTTTGGCTGCATCATGCTGCCCCCGCTGCCTACTGCCTAGCTGTCAGCAAGCAGAGATCTCTGTCATCCATTAACATTTGGGAATCAGGCTCTGTCAATTAATCCACTGAAAGCCGAACACAGAGTACAGGGTAACAAAGAGAAATTCACATAACCCACATCAATCAGTCAGACCATGTAGAAGCCCGTGCTGTCTTCTTTGTAGCCTAGATGTATGGAGTTCTGTATTTAAGAGGGAAATAAACATCCAGGTTCATGTGGCATTTTGTGTATACATGTATGTGGCTGGACTTCTCTGTTCTCATCTCTTCCATCCACTGCCCCCATCTCTCCTGCTCTGTTCTTGCTGGTTCCCTCCCTCCCCCTAAATAGTCTCCCTCAGCTTTCAAGTCACATAGATTCTGTCACACTCTGTTTCTTAGCCACACCTCATTCCCTTAAGATCTTCCCCCCATACTCTTCTTTATACTTTCATGTTCTGTGTGACACACACGTGCATGAATACATATATACGTATTTGTAAATTTAAGTCCAGAGTCTACTTAGGAGAGAAAATGTGCATTGTTTGGCTTTTGAAGTCTGGCTTATTAGTATAATAATTTTCATTTCAATCCGTTTTTCTGCAAATGCAATTATTTCATTTTCTTTATGGATAAATAAAATTCCCCTGTGTATGTATACCATATGTTCTTTATCCATTCATCTTTTGATGGATGTCTAGGCTTGCACCATTTTTGAGCTATTAGAATAGTGTAGCTGTCTGTATGGATGTGCAGACATTGCTATGGGATGCTGATAGACTACTCTGGGTAGTTACCCAGGCATAGCTGGGGCACCTTGTAGTTCTACTTTTCACTTTTTGAGGAACCTCCATACAGATTCGACAGTAGTTATACAAGATTACATGCCAGTCAGTGAGAGATAAGGCTTCCCTTTTCTCCACATCCTCACCAGATTTTGTTGGCATTTTTCTTTGTGGTAGCCAATCTGACTGGTATGAGATAGAATCTAAGAACATTTTTTCTTTTATTTGAACTAAATAATATTTTTATTATTTTTAACAATTTCCTACATGTATACAGTGTATTGTGATCATGTTTACTCCCTTTCCCTCCCACTCTCCCAAGCTACCCCACATGTCCTCTTCCCATCTTCATGTCCTCTTCTTTCTTTTAATGACCCAAAGACTTCGGTTAGTGCTGGCCACATGTACATGGGCGTGGGGCCTCCAACATAATATGGTTACTCCCAGCAGCCACCCCTGAAAAGAAATGACTCCCCTCTTTTGGAAGCTATCAATTGTCCATAGCTTCTTTGCTAGGGCTGGGACCTTCTGAGCCCTTCCTCCACCCATGATACAGTGTTGACTGGCTTGATCATGTGCAGGTCTTGAAGGTATGAAAGTAACCATGGCTGCTCTGAGTTCATGTGTGCAACAGCCATGTAATGTTCAGAAGACAGCATTTCTCTCCATCCTCTGGCTCTTGCGTTCTTTCTACCCCCTCTTCCATGGCGTCTCCAGAGCCTTGGGAGAGGGGCTGTATAGATGTCCATTTAGGGCTGAGCACTCAGCAGTCTTGGGGAAGGGGGCTGTATAGATGTCCATTTAGGGCTGAGCACTCAGCAGTCTTGGGGGAGGGGGCTGTATAGATGTCCATTTAGGGCTGAGCACTCAGCAGTCTTGCTCTCAGCTCACTGACTAGTTATGAGTCTCTGCATTTACTACTGCCCACTGCAAAAAAAGAAGCTTCTTTGGGCAATCTTGAGAACATCACTGATCTATGGGTATGAGCAGAAATGTTTGTAAAGCAGTGGAAATATATATTTGGGTTTTTTTGTTTTGTTTTGTTTTGTTTTTTTTTTTGAGACAGGGTTTTCTTGTAGTCCCAGCTGGCATGGAACTCCCTATGTAGAACAGGCTGGCCTCAGTATCACAGAGATCCACTTGCCTCTGCCTCCTGAGGGCCCGGATTAAAGGCTACCACACTTGGTTGGCCTGGACTATTTTTTTATGAAAATCTTTTGGAAGTATTTTTTGAAGGTGTTCTATTGTTGTTTTGTTTTGGTTTCTTGAGACGGGATCTCAGTATGGCTGACCCTGAACTCCCTTGGATTGGTTCCAGTTCCTTGCTATTGTGAAGAGAGCTGCAATAAACATAGCTGTGCATGTATCTCTGCAGTAAGATGTTTTTTGAATAGTTTCTATATTCTGGAATTCAATGCTTTGTCAGATGTGTCTGCAATGAAGGTTTCCTCCCATTCCGTGGGTTTTCTTTTCCCTTCCTTGATTGTTTCTTTTGCTGTACAGAAGCTTTTGAGTTTGATGAGGTCCCATTTGTCAATTGTCAACCTTATTTCCTGAGCAGCTACTGTCTGATTTAGAGTCTTTTCCTACCTCTATGTCTCGTTGGCTGCTGCCAACTTTTTCTTCTATCACCTCCAGAGTTTCGGGTTTCACGGTTAAGTCTTTGATCCATTTGGAGTTAACTTTTGTACAGGGCGAGAGGTAGGGCTTTAATTTCATTCTTCTACAAGTGGTGATCCAGTTTTGCCAACACCATTTGCTAAAGATGCTGTCTTTCCTCCAGTGTGTCTTCTTGGCCCCCTTGTCAAATATGAGGTGGCTGAAATTGGATGTGCTCAAGTTTGGATCTTCAGTTTTGTTCCATTGGTCAACAGGTCTGATTTTGTGCCAGTACCAAGCTGTTTTTATGACTATAGCCCTGTAGTATTGTTTGAAGTCTTTTCTTTTTTTTTATTGATGCTTTGTGCATTTCATACATCATTTTCCAATTCAGTTCAGACACATTTCCCTTTCCCTTCCTCCCTACCCCCACCCCATTCCAGATCATGCATTTTGCCATAACTGTCCTACATCTTTCTCTCAGTTTTTTTTTCATTTTTTAGCTATAAGTGGTGATCCATGAGTACAAGCATCCTTCATATGAAACCAATTTGCAGACTGTTGTGCCCAAACCCCCACTGCCCCACCATCCAGCGGGGAGTGAGGGGTTGTATGTTCAATCAAGTTGATCAAATAAGTGTCCAGACTACATTGCTGTAGTTTCACCATTCACCCCAATAGCAGCCCTTACATTCTACCATGCCCCCTCTTCCGCAGATTGTTCCTTAGGCTTAGAAAAGGGGCACAGGTGGATGAGAAGCAAAACAGCCCACTCTCTCTGGAGCTGTTGTCTTGGACTCTGGTCAATTATGATTGTTTCCTTTCATGGGCTGACAGTTTGTCCAGGAATAACCTTTCGATCCTACTAATGAAGCACAAGCAATTAGATATATAGGTATTTAAACAGCACTAATAGTTATGGTTGGTTACTTTGGTATAGACACATATGTTTGGATGATATGTTAATCCATGAAACTACATTTTTTCCATTCATAAGACAGGGTCTTTACCTGTGGTTGTATAACATTCCTAACCTCGTAGAGAGGTGGTAAGCTTGTGGCATCAGCATGGGGTTATCCTCCAAGGAGAGAGCCAAAGCCAATTGTTTGGGATATACAGGCATATGGCTGCCTCTAGCTGGACTGTGATTTCCACAGGCACAGGTGAGGTGTAGTTGGGTGCTAAGATGGTGGAGATGCGTTTGTTACTCAAGGTGAGACCCATATTTGCTTTATTTGGTTGAGTGGGCTCTTTGGTAAACTTCTCTGGTATTTCAGAGGCATCTGTACACTTGCATGTGTGTATCGATAAATCTTTCCCATGTTATACATCAGGTCTTTGGCAGCAGGGCCTTATACACTCTCTTCTTGCAGGTATATTCCAGTTTTAGAGCCCTGCAAGGAGCTAAGTAATCAGTACTTTTTTTGTATGGTGAGATTCTTTTGGTCACCACTAGCCATCTCCCTGGTAGAATAATACCATTGCTTCGTTGATTGATCAAGGAGCTACCTGTTGATTATATATTTGTGCTTAAAGTGAAATAGCTTAAGGATTTAGTATTATATTTGGTTCTGAACAGAAGAATATCATTTTCACAGTTGTCTTATCGGTCTATTAGTCGAATTAAAGAATGGCAGTTTTTACACAGTTTGATAAGAGATTACCTCTATAATAGTTGTCTCCAATTTACAGTTAGAGAGGTTTTTTTTTCTTCTCATCTCTCTTTCTCCTTTTTCTATGGGGGGGAAGGCAAGCAAAGTCATCTCATATCAAAACCTTTTGCCAAGCACTGAGAAGTTAAGACTTTCATAGGACTCATGATTAAAATTAGTGGTGTTACAAGTAGATCCAAGAGGGGTATATCGAGTGTTTATTAGTCGAATAACGAGACATTGGGATAGATGCTTTTGTAACTTCCTTTCGATGTTCAGACAGGTTAAACCTTTCAGTTGGCACTTTCTGGTACATCCTACTCAAGGCAAAAGCTGTATCTTTTTTTCTCCAGTCTGTTAAAGGTTTGGGTGAACATTTTGTTTTGTTGGGACGCCACAACATCTTTCCCATTTAGTTTTAGGATTTTGAATGCGCAAGGTTTTTTGACGAAAAGGTTTCAAATGTCTATCTGTATCCCCCTAATTAGCTCCGTTTTTTTAACCCATGAGATCTCACAAAGACAGTTGTATTATACTTAACTATAGGGTGGAATCAAGGCACATTTTTCATCAATTCACCCATGTTGTTTTGGTGACCTATATATGATTAACTTACTTGGGAAGCAAACTTAATGTTTTATGTAGAATCAATCTTAAGAGAGAATGGCTTACAACAGGTGAGTAGACTGTACAAACAGAAGAAATTATAGAGAACACTTTGGTATGTGCCCAATGCCCAAAGTTATTGCTCTAACACATTTATGTAAAACAAATGTGGACAACAGCAATTTATATCTTTTTTTTTCTTTTTGATGCTTATTTTTATCAGAGTCGTAAACCAAATGTTGTTTAATATACACTTAAATTTACTATTACAGTCCTAAGACACCATGTTTTCTGTAGACAGTGTCTAGGCATAACTGGGTACTTGTTGAACTTACCTCAATTATATATGCATTAATCGAATATACAACCGTGTCCCACGTCTCCACCCCCCCCCTTCCCATCCCAATTTCGTGTTTCTTGTTGGTTCTTTTCTTTTTTGTTGTTGTTCTTTATACTATGCATCCCTCTCCACGAGAAATATTTATGAGTCTGTTGGTTTGTAAAGAGATTCCCCCCTGTATTGCTTTTTTGCTCAGGATGCTTTCTTTCGGTCTTTTTTTTTTTGTTTTTTCCATATGAATTTAAGGATTTTGTTTTTTCCAAGCCTGGTGAAGAAACTCTTGGGGGATTTTTAATTGGATTGCATGAAAGTCTGTATATTAATGTTGAGTTAGAATGGACATTTTTACTAATTAATTTTGTCCAATCCATGAGCTGGGAGGTTTTTTCCATCTTCTGATGTCTTTCAATTTCCCTTCTTCAGGGGTTTAATTTTTTTTGTAGAGATCTTTGGTGTCTTTGGTTAGGTTTGTTCCTAGATATTTTATTGTTTTTGAGGCTATTGTGAGTGGGAAGGTCTTCTTGTATTCCTTCTTCAATTGCTTGTTGTTGGTGTAAGGAAAGGCTACTGATTTTTCTAGGTTAATTTTGTATCCTGCCACTTTACTGAAACTCTTAAGAAAATAAAGTAAATGCTTTCCATTTTTCCCCATTTAGTATAATATTGGCTGTAGATATTTTTGTAGAGCTTTTATTATATTGATTTATGCTCCTTTTCTTTCTAACTTCTTCAGGACTTTTATCATGAGGCAATGTGGAACTTTGTCAAAGGCCTTTGATGCAGCTCTTGAGATGATCATGCGATTTCTAAGTCCAATATTGATTTGTCTTTGTTGACCCAACTTTGCATTTCTGGGATGAAACAAACTGGTGATAGTGTGTGAGCTTCGTAATGTGTTCTTGAATTTGGCTTATAAGTATTATATTAAGAATTTTAACTTCTAAGAGCCATAGGTTGGGGAGGTCTGGGACATGTCCTCTGGACATGACAGCACAAGAGCTGCACAAGATCATTTCTGCCAACATTCAAGCTTGGAGGGGACAGGGGCTCAGTTAATGGCTTCTAGAGGAGGGAGAGTTAGTTGTCTTTAAGGGTGTCATGGCTCCTGGTAGGTTGATAGTGCTCCAGTGGACTGCCACACATGTAGAAATATATCTACAGTACAGTAAAAATTGGACTTGATGAACTGTAAAATGAGAGTGAGAAAAGAGAGAGAGAGAGAGAGAGAGAGAGAGAGAACACAAAGCTAGTGCAATTAGGGAGGTACAGATATACATTGGAGGAGTTAGGGAAAGGAATGGGATTGAATATGATCAAAATGCATTATATGAAATCATATAACTAATAAAACTATGATATTAAAAATAATTTTTGTTTCTGGCTTCCCCTGGGAAATTGATCTTTAATTTTCTTTGTTGTGCCTTTATCCAGCTTTGACTTCAAAGTAATGCTGGCTTAGTAGAATAAGTTTGTGTTCCTTCCCTTTCTATTTTTGTGGGATAGTCTGAGAAGAGCTGGTGTTATTTCTTCCTTGAAGGCTTGGCAGAAATGAACAGTGAACCCATTGGGTTGTGAACTTCTCTTCCTGGGGAGACCTGACTCCTTCACAGCTTGTTGCTGTGTTTTCCAGTGAATTTAGCACATCATTTGTTTAGGAATGTATCAATTGTTTCTGTATGTTCCAGGTTTGGAGAATTCCAAGTTGTCAAAGTATTCTTTAAGGGTTCTCTGTGTTTCTTTGGAATCTGTTGTAACATGCCTTTTTCACCTTTTTTATGTTTAGGATTTCACATTTTTCCCTTTAAGTTTATATTACTCTAACATATGCATACATACTCTCCACCCATATACCATAGTTACAAAGTCTGAAAATAAGTGGTAAGTTAATTATAGAGCCCATTAAGGGATTCACATTATAACAGCACAGATAAAAAGAAATATATAACATTAACATTGCTCAGTTTGCCTTACTACTAACATCCACAAATGAGGGATACCATTTGTAGTTTGTTTTTCTGGGACTGTGTTACTTCATTTAGCCTGATAGCTTCAAGGTCCATGAATTTACCTGTAAAGTTCATGATATTGTCTTTACTGCTGCATAGAATTCCATCATGTAATTGTACCACATTTTCTCTATCTACTTGTTGGTTGAGGGACACTTGGGTTGCTTCCAGATCGTCCCTGTTGTGAAGAGAGATGCAATAAACATAGATATTCAGGTATCTCTGAGATAGGATGAATCTTGTGGGTATATACCCAGGAATGGTATGACTGGTTCAGGTGGTAGGCTCGATTTCTTTTTTTTTTTTTTTTTTTTTTTTTTTTTTTTTTTGGTCTTTTTTTGAGACAGGATCCATTTTCAGTTTCTTAAGGGTTCTCCAAGCTGTTTTCTGTAGGGGTTGCATGAGTTCGCATTCCCAAGTCTTCCCCTTTCCCCAGAACCTCTCCAGCATTTGGCATCCTTTGTTTTCTGGATCATAGCTAGTCTTCCTGGGGTAAGATGAAATCTTAAGGTGGCTTTAATTTGCGTTTCCTTAATTATTACTGGTGTTGAACACTTTTTAAGATGTTTCTCAACCATCTTTACTTCTTCATTTGTGAAGTCTCTATTCAGCTCTTTACTCCATCTTTTGAGTTAATCATTTGTTTTCTTGCTCTTTTGCTTTTTTGAGTAGTTTATACACTCTGGATATTAATGCTCTATCAGATATATCACTGGTGAAGGTTTCCTCCCACTCTGTGGGTTGTCTCTTCACTTATTTGTTTCTTTTGCTGTACAGAAGCTCTTGAGTTTAATAAGGTCCCAGTTGTCAATTGTTGACCTTATTTTTTGCACAGCTGCTGATTTATAAAGTCTTTTCCTATGCCTATGTCCTAAAGTTACTACCAGTGTTTTCTTCTGTGATTTTCAGAGTTTCTGGTTTCACATTGAGGTCTTTCATCCATTTGGAGTTGACTTTTGTACATGGTGAGAGGTAGGGGTTTAGTTTTATTTTGGAGAATGTTCCATTCTTTGATGTTTGAGTGGAATATTCAGTAGATATCTGTCAGGTCCATTTGGTGTATCCCATTGTTCAGTTCAGCTGTCTCCCTGTTTATTCTTTGTCCAGTTGACCTGTCCAATGTGCTCAGTGGGGTATTGAGGTCTCCCACTATTAGTGTGCTGGGATTGATCTGTGTATTGAAGACCTTCGGGATTGTGTTTATGAATTTTGGCGCATATATTTTTGATTATGAGATCTTCATGGTTGATTTATCCTTTGATAAGGATGCAGTGACCCTCTTCATCTCTTCTGATTAGTTTTACTTTGAAATCTATTTTGTCTGATATTAAAATAGCAACTCCTGCTTGCTTTTTGGTACCATTTGCTTGAAATATTTTTTTCTATCCTTTCACCTTAAGATGATATCTGTCCTTGAAGGTGAGGTGTGTTTCTTGTAGAGAGCAGAAAGATGGATTCAGTTTCTTAATCCGTTCTTCCAGTCTGTGTCTCTTGATTGGGGAGTTTAGGCCATTAATATTGAGACCATTAATATTTATCTCCAAAATCGACCATATACTGGGACACAGCAAACCTCAGCAAATATGGAAAAACTGAAATAATTTCATGCATCTTATCAGACCACAGTGCAATAAAGCTTAATATCAACACCAGAAAAAGCTCTACTAGATACAAGAACACATGGAGATTAAACAACACACTACTGAATAATGAATGGGTCAAAGGAGAAATCAAAAAAAGAAATAAAAACATTCCTGGGTTAATATTGAGAGATGTATATTGCTATTTTGGTTTGCATTTTTAGTCTATGTTTGTATTTCTGGGTTTATTACCTTCATTAATTACTCTCTCTTGCTGCTTGGAGATAGCTGCTCCTTTCCTCTGTCCTCTGAATTGCTTCAAGTATTTTCTGGATGGTTGGTTTTCTGGACATGTATTCTTTCATCTTGTTTATGTCATGGAATATTTTCCTTTCTCCTTTGATTATAATTGACATTTTTTGCTGGGTAGAGTAACCTGGGTTGGCATCTGTAGTCATTTAGTACTGCAAATAGTTTGGTCCAAACTCTTCTGGCTTTCATTGATGCATTAATTCTGATGGGTTTTCTTTTTATCTATAACTTGTTTTTTTTCTTGTGACTTTCTGTATTCTGTCTTTCTTTTGAGCATCTAGGATTTTGATTATGATATGGCGTGGAGAGTTTCTTTTCTGATCTTGTCTATTTGGTGTTCTATATGCTTCTTGTATTTCTATGGGTTTGTATTTTTTCAGTTTGGGGAAATTTTCTTCTATGATTCTGTTGAAGATCTGGTCCATACCATTATCCTGGGATTCTTCTCCATCCTCTATACCTATGATGCAGAGGTTTCATCTCTTCATGGTATCCCACATTTCCTGGTTATTCCACTCTTGTGTTTTTAAATTTTTTCATAGTCCTTGCTTGAGGTCTTCAGTTCTTCCACGTTATTTTCTAGAGTTGATATTCTATTTTCTGCTTCACCCATTCTGTTACTGAGGTTTTTTCTTGACCTTTCCTATTGACTGGATGAGTGTTCAATTTCCTTTTCCTTTCAGCCTGAGATTCCTTTAGTATTTCCATTTCCTTCCAGAGTTGGCCATTCCCTCCTATTAGTTTTTCGGTTTCCTTTTTCATTTCAGCCTAAGATTTTTTTCATTGTTTCCATTTCCTTCTGGAGTTAGTCATTCTCTCCCTTTAGGTCAATGATTTCGTTGAGTATATCTATGATTGTTCTTTTAAGATCTGTGTCCTGCTTAACATGTATTGTGGGGGGGGTGTAATGTGAGGGGTGGGCATGAATGGGGGAATGAGTCTAAATTTGATTAAGAAATGTTGTATGAAATTTGCTCAACAAAAATTAACTTAAAAAAAAAAAAAAGCTCTGTGTCCTGCGTTACCTCCTGAGAGGTCTCCTTGTTGGAGTCCTCTATAGACTGATAGAGTTTGGTGGGAATTTCTTATTTGCTTTTCCCATGTTGTTGATTTTTTATTTTGTGCTTTTGGCATATGGATTTGATTCATTTTATTTGTAATCTGATGTGAAATTCAAGTGTTTCTTCCTTGTGATGTAGGCCTGTTCCTCTAGTTTGACTGGGGGGGGGGGGGATGCTGATTTAGTCTGTGCACGGGCAACCTCGCTGCAACCTCAGTGTCCCTAAATATCCAGGCTCCCAGGGAGGTGGGCTGTTACCAGGCCTGTGGTGGAAGGCTAGGGGCTGCTGACTGCTGCTTCAGTGTTCCTAAAGATCTGGGTTCCCACCGGGTGTGGTGGGGCACGTCTTTAATTCTAGCACTTGGGAGGCAGAGGCAGGCGGATATCTGTGAGTTTAAGGCCAGCCTGGTCTACAGAGCGAATTCTTTTGAGACAGGGAGACCCTGACTCAAAAAGACAAAAAAAAAAAAATAGGTCTGGGTTCCAGCCAGGTGGGCAGGCTGTGGCATGCCCACAGCCTGTGGCAGAAGCCCAGGGGCCTCTGACTGCTCCTCTTTCACCTTTAATTTTATTAACTTGAGTTTTCTCTTTCTTTTGGTTTTGCTAGAAGTGTATCAATCTTGTTTATCTTTTTAGATATCCAACTTTTATCTTATTTATTTTATATATAGTTCTTTTAGTTAATCTCTTTCATTAATTTCTTCCCTGATATTTATTATTTCTTGCTGCATGCTGCTTTTAGGTTTGGCTGGTTCTTGTTTTTCCAAGACCTTGAGGTGCATCATGAAGTTATTTATTTGAGATCCCACTGAATTGTTTTTTTTTTTTTTTGTCTTTTTGAGACAGAGTCTCCCTGTACCCCAGCTGGCCTGGAACTCCCTATGTAGACCAGGCTGGCCTCAGACTCACAGAGTTTGCCTCCAAAGTGCTGGGATTAAAGGCAAGTGTCATTTACTCCCCCGCCCCAGGCCCCTTCCCAGCTTCCTCTGACTTTGTTAATGTAAACACTTATAGGTATAAGCTTTCCTCTTAGAACTGCCTTGGCTACATCCAGTGGTTATGACCAATTGTGTTATCATTTTCACTTTATTCTATAAATTAAAATTTATTTTTATTATTTGTTATTATTGTATGTCTATGATGTGTGCCTGTGAGTGTGCTTATACTCATGCTACAGTGTGTGTGTGTGTGTGTGTGTGTGTGTGTGTGTAGGTCAAGGGACAACTTTGGGGAGTCTGTTCTCCCCTTCTATCATGGGTATTAGGGGATCTAATTCAGGCCATCAGTCTTGCATAACAAATGCTTTTTACCACTGGTAAAGTCCTTATTCTGTGAATTTTAAATTTTCCTCCCTCATTTCTTTAACAACTTATTAGTCATCAAAGAATATATTATCCAATCTTCAAATAAGTATCTGTATACTTTCTATGGTTTCTCCTCCTGTTGGTTTCTAATTTTATTCCATGTTGGAACTGGTAAGTTAGAACTTATTTTGATATTTTTTTCATTATCAGCATTGGTTTATTTAAGAAGTAACATTATTGGCTGGGTGTGGTGATGTACGTCTTTAATCCTAGCACTCAGGAGGCAGAGGCAGGTGAATCTCTGTGAGTTCAAGGCCAGCCTGGTCTACAGAGTGAGTTCCAGGACAGCTGGGGCTACAGGGAAATCCTGTCTCAAAAACACATACATACAAAAAAAGAAGTAACATTATTACATTGAAAGACTGTATAGTTTGGAGAAATTGAAAAAGGAGTGAATGGCAAACTCACATAGGAACAGTGACAAATTTCATGTTATTGTTGAAGCTTGGTAGTACAGTTTTATCAGTGAACAGTATTCAAAAATTATAGCAGGCATAGAATTTAGAATTTATATTCTAAGATATAATTGTATATTTTCACTTTGCGGATTATATTAGCTTAGTTATGACAGTACTTTTTCTTTTTTCCTTAACTTCCAAGACTGATTTTTTTTTTATCTCTAGAACTTCAATTAAGACTCAGGTGAAGGGACACTGGGGCTGTAGAAGAGCAATAGAAAATAATGGACAGCCTCTTGGTGCCTGGTAATGGAGGAGGTCCGGTATCAAGACCTGGATACCAGGACCACAGTGAAGTCAGAACCACAGACTCAGGCAAGGTCTCAGGCAAGATGGAAAGTTCATTTTTCATGTCTCTTAGGTCTGCTTTGAGCCTGGAATGTTACATCTTTAGGAACGGTTCTGTGGGCTGCAGAACAGAACACATATTCCATGTCCTTTGCATGGAGTATTCTTTATGTGTCTCTTAAGTCCAGTTTTTCTGTGTTGCAATTTAACTCTGAAGATTGTTTTTGGATTTTTCACTTGATGATCTATATTAAGATGAGGGAAAAGTATTGAAGTTACTCACTATGTCTGTTCCAGGACCTATCACACCTTTTGGGCCCTTTAGTATTTGTTTTAGGAGATCAGGAGCTTCCCAGGTTCATTATATGCATATTTACAGTTGTTACAGCTTCTTTATGACTTGTTAGCTTGTAGTGGCCTTCTTTATCTCTGATTAATTTTGGTTTGAAGTTAATTGAAGCAGCTATCAAAGAGCTATTCCATCTTGTTTTCAGCTTCCATTTGCTTGATGGGTTGATGTCTATCCTTTGACTTGTTTCTTTTATTCTTTTCTTAGATATTTTATTTACTATTTTTATCCTTTGACTTGTTTCTTTTATTTTCTAAAATATTTTGTTTACTGTTTTTATTTTATGTATATGAATGTATTGCCTGCATGTTTGTAAATGCATCTGTGTCATGTAATGCCCATGAAGGTCAGATTCTTGTGTCAGATTCCCCTGAAACAGTTGTTAGGTGCTCAGAATTGAACCCAGGTCCTCTGCAAGAGTAGCCAGTGCTCATAACCACTGAGCCATCTCTCCAGCCCAATCTCTGGGTTTCTTTAACAGAGAAGTGCTTTTCTCTGCTAAAGAATCAACATAGAGTTGGATTTTGGTTTCTAATTCACATAGCTAGTCTGTGAATTTTAGCATTAAATTGAGGCAGTTTGCATTTAAAGCTATTATTAAGAAAAGTATACTAATTCATATGGCTATGCTAGTTGTTTCCTGATGAGTTGGATCACTGTTTCTTCTTTCCCTTCTCCCCTATTTGTATTATAGTTTACTAGTTTGCTGTGTTGGGCATGGTGGATTCCCTCTTCTCTGTATTTTAGTCATCTGTCCCATTAACAAAATTTGTTCTTTCCTGTGTTCACATGATTGTGATTGCCTCTCTTCTTCCTCTGGGTATACTATTCCCTTAATTATTTTCTGAAATGCTGGCTTTGTTTCCATTGAATTACCTTAGTTTGTGCTTGTCTTTAATGACTTTATTTTGCCATCAATTTTAAAAGATAGATTTGCTGGATATAGCAAAATTGCTTAGTAGCTATTTACTTTAAGAACTTGAAATATGTTTCATGCTTTTGTGGCTTTTATGACTGCTTATGGCATACATTGAGTTGGCATTTCTCCTTTACAGCTTTTAATATTGTCTTCTTGGGTCAGTTTTTGACATCCATTTTGACTATGATTGTCATGGAGAGGTTCTCCTCAGTCATGTCTATTTGGGGTTCTAAATGGCTCTTTTGTTTAGATGTTCTTTTTTTCTCTCTCTAGATTTGGGGAGGCCTGGGGATATAATTTCATTGAACAGATTTTTTTTTTTGGTCTTTTTTGAGACAGGGTCTCCCTGTAGCCCCAGCTGGCCTGGAACTCTCTCTGTAGACCAGGCTGGCCTTGAACTCACAAAGATCCGCCTGCCTCTGCCTCCCTAGTGCTAGGATTAAAGGCGTGCGCCACCACGCCCGGCTTTTGAACAGATCTTCTATGGTTTAAGTTTTCGTCTCAGCTCCTTCCCTGTAGATTATTAGCTTTGGTCTCTTCAGTAGATCCCAGAGTTCTTGGAAATTTTGGTCATGCTTACTTTTAAAAACTATAGTTTAAAAGTCTTATTACCTGAACCTTGTCCTGGGTCCCTGATCTCCCCTTTTCAACTTGGTTTTGTCTGTTCATGATGCTCTCTACTCCATTTTTATTTGACTGATTGACTCTTCCTTTTCCAGAATTTATGTTTGATTCTTTTTTTTAGTTCTCAAAATTCTTCCTTCACATTTTAAAATTTCTTCTCCATATTTCAGAAATTTTCATCTACTTTTTATCTAGGTTGTGAATTGACGTCTTTTATTCATCTACTATGTGGTCAGTGATCTTTTTAAAAATAGGATTGCTGAGCTCTTTTCTCTGGCATTTCAGTTCTCTCATATCATTGGCTTTGGGTATTGAGAAGCTGCGAGCTCCCAAGGGTGCTGTGGTGGCTGGGTTTGTTCTCAGCTTAGTTTTCGTTCATTTGTTGTGCTTTGTGCACTATTGGGGTGGACAGGCCACTCCGTGCTTTCTTTTCCTTTTCCCCACTCTGGGTGTGTTTGCTTTATTATATGAGTGTGTTTACTTGAGTTAATGCTCACCACTACTATTAGGAGGGAGGCTGGCTGGAGTAACAGAAACAATGACTTGAGAACAGTTCTCTTGTTCACATACAACAAAAGATGCTTCTTTATTTTATTTTTATCTCTGGTGAGGTTTAGAGACAGACAGAGACAGAAACACTAGGGTACTACTGGGGAAAATGCAGTTTACAGGTGTTTTTTAGAGCCAAGAGTAATTAAGAAATCAAATTTCTACCTCTAGTAATGGGCTTTATATGCTAGATTTCAATATCCTTGAGCCTGGGCAAGTGCACAAGTCTTTTTAAAAAGAAACATGGTTTACTTGCACAAAACTGATCAGATCTGAGAGATCATTAATGCCCTTGAAGTGGTTTTGTGGGTGTGAAACAAATGGTGAGATTTCGAATTGTTCCCTTATTATTGTATTGTAATTAAGGCTACTTAATTTATAAAATCATGTTAATGCCGTGATTTTATATACTTGTATCTATCAATAAACATTGTGATATTTAAAAAAGGAAACAGTTACTAAATGTATCTAAACTGTATTAATAAAATGATTATTTCTCATAAAAAAGAAAAAATACAGAAAGAAAATGAAATAAAATGTTATAACATCAACCAGTATTTCTTCCCAGTTGGGATAAATATGGTTTCCCCACCTCCTTAGTTGTCTTTGATAAGTGACTCTCAGTGGAAGAAAGGATGTTAATCTCAGTAATTCAAAAAAGTAAGGTTGTTATTCAAGTCAGCTTTCTATAGGTGTTACCCAGCCTGAGGCCCTGCAGCCTGCCTGCTAGTTATACCCTTATTTCTGGTGTGTTGGGGGTCAACTTTCCAATGTCTAGGCTGTGAGTGGATGTGGGAGGGCCACCTGTGTTAGTATTTACCTTTGCCACTGTGAGTTCCCACACAGCACCCCAGACCTCTTGCCTGAGATTACTTACATCCTTCCCAGATGGGCACACTTTTCTCCAGTGCAGTGTAGTTCAGAGCCATGGCATGTTCATGTATCATGTGAACCCCCCAAATCTCCACTCTATGCTTGAGAGGGGAAAGGACAATAGTGTTTTAGAATTATTATGAAACTATACTGACTTCAGAGGTTCCTCACACATACTTTGAGAACCCCTGATATGGTATGATGAACCTGAGCAGGAATTGTGAGGTTTGAGCTGCACTGCTGCAGCTGGCTGTTGGGTGAGTTATGGGATCTTGCTCAGCAGTTTCCTTTAGTATTTTTCAATAGCTATTCTTTATGGTTTTGAGAATCAAACTACAGTCTATAAGAAGGGCCTAATTATAGTATCAACTTTATAATCCTGTTAAAGTATTTGTAAAAACTGTGATAGCAAATGTGTATTTAGCACAGTGCTTGGTAGAATAGAGGTATCAATAAATGTTTGAGCAACAAAGAAAAGATATACCACCTAGACTTTTGGCTCTATTTGTGAATTGACTTGCCTTAGTGTGTGTGTGTGTGTGTGTGTGTGTGTGTGTGTGTGTCTGTGTGTGTGTGTGTGTGTGTATGTGTGTGTTTTGTCTGGACAAGGTGATCCAGGAAACCAGAGAAATGTTCTTGAGACCAAACACAGTTATGACAAGTGTAGACAGGTCTTGGCTTTCATTTTCTAAAATGTCCTTTCTTATGGTTCACTTTCTGAGTATTGAATCTTCTTATGTTCTATCAAAACAAGACATGAGGCATGTGTAGTGGCACACATCTGTAATCCTGCATTTGGGAAGCTGTGGCAGGGGACTGAGAACTTGAGAGCTGGCTAGACTACATAGCTAGACTGTCACAAACAAATGAACAACTACAACAAAAAGCCATGAAGAAAGTCTGTAATCTACACTAAATAGCTACCCGAGCTGGAGCAGTATCTGATTTTTCCTCTGTAAAAGTGCCGAGGAAAACATCATAAATAAACAGAAAGTTAGGCACAAATATTATTTTAATAGTGTTATTGGTCCTTCTGTGATCAATAAGGTAGTAACAATTTTTTTTTTGGTAGTAACAATTTTAAAACAGTTTTTAGTTTGGAAACTTGTGAAAATATAAGGAAGAGTAGGAAGAAGACAGATTGACTACCTTGAATGCTATTACCTGCCATCAATTTCAACACCCACTCAAGTCTGGCCTTGTGTCATCTGGACCCTCACTTACTTCCTTCATCTACCTAAAACGATTTCTGGAAAAAAAAAATATCAGGGGCTAGAGAGCTAACTCAGCAGTTCAGAGCCCATGCTGCTCTTCCAGAGTTCTAGAGTTTGACATGTTCAACTGGCAGCTCACCAGCATACATGTGACATACACATACACATTATTAAAACGAAAATTTTTAGCTAGGAGTTGTGGCACATGCCTTTAATCCTAGCACTCAGGAGGCAGAGGCAAGTGGATCTCTATGAGTTCAAGCCCAGCCTGGTCTACAGAGCAAACTCCAGAGGGGACCTGTCTCAAAAATACAAAAAAAAAAAAAAAAACCCAAAGCCAAAAAACTGAAATCTTTAAAAAATAAAAAAAAATCAGATACTGTTAATATTTGTAGTATTTTGGCATATATCTCTAAAACTTGAATGTTCTCTATTTTAAATATAACTGTGGTAAATATCATATCTAGTCATTTTTATTTTTTATTTTTTAAATATAAAAACATTTCTTGGGTATGTTAAATAAATTCTGATAACACAGCTTGTTTCAGCCTTTTGTCAAATCACATTTTCATTTAAATAGCACTGTCCAAAGGGAGGTAATGTGAGCCTCATATAACATGTAACCTTGTGGAAAAAATAAACCAAAAACACACAAAAATATTTTATTTAAATTATCATATCGCTGTCATAACTTCATCAATATAAATGTTAACCTATTTCCCATTCTTTGGTTTTTGCTTCTCTCTGTGCATCTTTAAAACCTTGTGTTGTATACTGACAACACATCTCAACTTGGACTAGCCCTACATAGTTCAGAGACCTGAACCCCAGTGGAAATTGGCTGTTAGGAGAGAAGCTGGCATGCACCTTTCTTCTTTTGGGCACATCTCCCTACACTCAACTGTTGGCATGTCTCTATATCCCAAAGGTTAGGACAAAATACACCACTGGCAAAATTTCCTCATCTGACATTAAATTGATGTTAGAATTATGTCTGCGCCTCAGTCAATGACAATAAAAACAAAAAATGACTGGCCTGGGAATTTCACCTCATTGTCTATTTGCAAACACTGTATAATTTGATTTAACATAGAGACCATATTGACAATGACATCAAGTTTAGGAACCTGAGGCTGGACAGGTCACAGGGCACAGGAGAGAGCCCAATGCTAGTTTTCTACCAAATAGTTACAGTATTAAAGCGACTGCTAATGACTCATTGTTACACCCATAGATTAATGCATCTCTCGACTCTCACCAGAGAAGCTTTCTTATGCAGCAGATGGAGATTACAACAAAGAACCACAACTGGCCAATGTGCAGAGAACAAGAAGCTGCAGAGTGCTTGTAATGATGTAAATAAAAATACTGAGAATGTAAAAATTTATGTAGAGTGTAGCATCTAGGAGAATCTAAGTAATTTTTATACCGTATGTAATAAAATGGCACTTTAATAATATTGGTATTACCCAAATTCATTCATTCAGTTTCATGATTTAGATACAAACCATTCTAACTGCTAATCAAGCATTTCTGTTTTGTAAACTTCTGGTACACAGAAACATCTCATACAGTAAAAATATTTATCTATTCAGTGTGTGTAAATATCAAAACCCGACAGAGACAGTCACTTTCTCTTCTTAGACAACTCTGGAACTGAGGGCAGGCCGGCCTCTTCGCTGGGTTTTCTTTTTTTTTTCTTTTTATGGTCACTTTGGTAGCCACTGGAATCAGGCTTGGAAAACAGGGTCCTGATCTTCCTGGTGTTTTTTCTTCTTCTTTTTCTTCTTGGCCTTTTCCTCGCAGAGGCCGTTAACATGGTCACTACTCCATAGGTCGGTCTCTTCCTCTGCAGTGACATCTGCACCACCTGCCAGCTCTGTGGCACCATCAACTGTTTCATATATTTCTGGGTCCTTCTTTTTTTTTCTTTTTCTTCTTTGAAATTTTTTCAACAACTTCTTCAATACCAGTTTCTGCTATGTCTTCAGAAACTGCAGAGCTCTTGAACTCTAAACTCTCGTTATTTAGTTTTCCTCTAATGCAGAATACTCCAGCAGAATCTGAATCTAAGCGAAATATATCAAATTCCAGTTTATCACCGACATTTATTTTTAAGGTCTGCCATTGCTCAAATGCCATCTGCTCAGGTTTAGGGGTGGAGGCATTAAAACATCCATGTACTAAGCAGCCAATGTGAGTAGAAGACACTTGATTAACTATTCCCTCTCAGAGAAGCACAGGAGCTCGGGGTCCAGCTGCTCGGGTGCCCGAGCGCTTCCGGCTCAGGTAGAGGGGCAACAGAGGGATGTGCCTGCGGCCTGGCACAGCCACCAGGTAGAAGTAGCGATGGCTGACCAGTGCACAGGCCGCGGATTCTGCTTTTAGGAGATAGTTTAATCTACCTACATAGAAATCGTTCAAGTGAGAATTAAATAGGGATAAAATAACCTTTAGACTAACTAGATGCTTTCTTATGTTGATGAAATCCTGTTATAAATTATATTTATTATATGCCTGGAACTGCTCTAGCCAAATAATAATGTTGCTATATATAATTGCTTTCTTTTTTTTTTTAATTTTTTAATTAAAAAAAATTTTTATTTATTTCTGTATGTGTATCAATGTACTGTCTGCATGCAGGTTTGTGCACCCGTGTTGTGCAATGCTGCGGAGGTCAGAAGAGGGTGTCAGATTCCCCTGGAACTGGAGTTCTCCTTGAATTGGAGTTTCAGATGGTTCTTGGCCGCCATGTGGGTGCTGGGGATAGAACCCGGGTCCTCTGCAAGAGCGGTCGGCGCTCTTCACCGCTAGGCCATCAACTGCAATCAATATGCTTGTAAATTATCTTCAGTTCTTGCACTTTAAAAAATTAATTATTTGGGGCTGGAGAGATAACTCTGGGCTTAAGAGGTTGGGCTGCTTTTACAGAGGATCCAGGTTTGATTCCCAGCACCCACACAGCAGCTAACAACGGTCTCCAGCTCCAGTTCTAGGGCATTGCACAGCACATGTGCACCCACCGACATTCAGGCCTTACACCCATACACAGAAAATAAAAATAATAAATAACATGTTTTAAATTAATTAATTATTTTTATGCGTAGATATATATGTGTGCATGAGTTTATATGCACTATGTGGATACAGAAGCCAATGAAATCCAGACAATCCCTGGAATGGAGTTGGAGGCAGTTGTGAGCTGCCTTGTGGGTACTGGCACCTGAACCTGGGTTCTCTGCAAGAGCAATTAAGTGCTCTTCACTGCTAAGCCGTTGCTCCAGCCCCTTTTCTTCCATTTTGAGATGTTTGGTCATACCCATTGTACAGATGAGGAAAGGAAGGCCTCTGAATTTCAGTGACTTACCTGAGGTTGTAACCATTTAATAATAACAACTAGAGCGTGAATATAGATTCATCCAACTTCAAGATGCATGTATTCAAAATCCTGTCATACAGAATCCTCTTTCCTCTCAAATGTCAATCACTTTTACAAAGAATAAAAGACTTTTCTTTCTTTTGGCAGCTGGCGGTTTGCATTTTACTTAATGATTACTGTGTCTGGAATTGTGTTTCTTTATGATGTAAGTTGCCATTTTGATATCTTTGGAATTTGTGTTCAGTTTTAAAGTTCTTGCCTATGAATTCTGTAAATGCAAAAACAGCTCTCTCTTCAAAAGGAATAAAAGAGATAGTTTATTTTAGAATCAATGATGAGTGACCTTGGCATGGGAATGCAGATTCATATCACTCCAAATTCCACCTTCTAATGTGGTAACAATTTTGTAGTAAAAGAACAAATAACATCATAAATCAAGATACTTTTTGAGTATATTGATGGAAACATCACATAGGTGGGTTCTAGCCAAGTAGGGAATCCTGGACTTCAGGCCTCAGATGCTACTTGCCAACATTTTAGCCTTTGGTTGGTGGAGGCTAGGGTTCTGTGAACATTCCAAAGGATTTGCCTAGTAGTCACAAAGATGTTAGGTTGCATAGAGAAATGGGCAATAAATGGTTATTGGGGGGGGTGCTAAAGATGGCCCAAGATAAATTGTAATTAGTCTCTGGACCTGCAACATTCCAAACTCTCCATAGTCTTAGGCATTCTGATCAGATAGTCAGCCTTACAGAAGGTTCAATATAAAGTATGGTTTCCTTCTAGGAATTTTTTTTCACAATTCTTTTAGGACATGATACTTCCATAAGTTAATCAGTTTTGGAATTTTCTCTCAAGAGTCAAGATATTTCTTGGGCTATGGCTGTAGCTCGGTGGCATAGCACCTGCCTACCATAACCAAGGCTCAAAATATTTCTCTCAAGCCAGGCATGATTGTACACACCTTAGTCCCAGCACATGGAAAGCAGAGGTAGGGGGAATCTCTGTGAGAATAATGAGTTCCAGGCCAGGTGGGGCTACAAGGAGACCCTAGCTCAAAAAGTCTAAAAAAATTTCTCTCAGATATTTTGTTGTTATAGTTGTTATGATAACTTTTGCCTTTATTATTTGTTTATTTATTTTTGTCTTTTTTGGAGACAGGTTCTTGATATGTGTTCTAGGCTAGCTTGGAGTTCACCATGTACCCTAGGCTATACCAGCCTCTAATAATCTTCCTGTCTCAACCTCCCAAGTGCTGAGATTATAGGCATCTCCCACTAGCCCAGCTCAAAATATTTTTATATATTTCTGAATCAATTGAATTGATTCAGAAACTGTTTTGTTAGTAGATTCACTCATTCAAACAATTCTTCAATAAGTCAGTACTATTTATTGACCCCAAATTCACTGGGAGTAGCGGATTTCACAGGGACACTAAATAGGAATATAAATAAATGTTCACAAAGGGAGAAATATGTGCAACAGAAGCACAAGAATTTGCAGGAATGAGTGGTCAGCAGTAAACTCGAGGAGCTATGTTTACCACTGAAACTAGCCTTTGACTGGCAAATTCACGTCTTCCCTCTTGGCTCAATATTTTTCAGAAACCGTGGACATATGACCTCTGGGAGGTTTGGAGTGACTATCCCAAACAGGTAGGTCCTTTCCCTGAACTTCAGCACCAGGCCTCTCACTCATCCTGTAGTGAGGTCTTCCATCCTTTTCCTGCTCTGTCCACCTACATGTTCTAGTCTAGTTCTTTCTCAACCTGGAGTTCTGCATTCTCTGTGACACATCCCTTGCCTCAGTCCTCTAGCTGTTTCATAGGTTTGTGATTACACATTTGGGGTTAAAATTGCCATCATGCCAAATTTTTACTAAGTTTTGTGCATTACATACAACATGTCTTAATCAAACTTAGACCCCTTCCTTGCCTCTCGTTGGTGCCCTCACATGCATTTCCTTTTCTGTTCCTCTCACTGTTCTCTGTGACAGTCAGGTTGGTTTCTCATTTGGTTTCTAAATAACTATTCCATTTCTTCCATTATATGGAGAGTTTAATAGTGCATGATTTTTATTTTTCATGAATTAGCCTAGAGATGACTGTTAGCATCCTTGACCAACTAGAGTGTAATACAGATAGTGCTTTCCTGTTTTCAGCCACTGAAAGCTCATTAGAATCTACCATATGCCTTTCTCTTTCAAATATTTAAAGCCTGTAAGTCATTTTTATTATTGTTTTGTAAGTCAGTCAAGTTACCTTGACCCTGCTTTTTGTTACATCCTACCTTTCTTTTTTTTTCTTTAAAAAATATTTTTATTTAGTTTTTTAGTTTATTTTTTTAATTTATTTTTTTATTGTTATTAAACTTTTTCCATACATCATATATCATTTCTCAATCGAATTTAGAGTCACTTCCCTTTCCATGCCCCCTAGCCTACCTGAGTCCCTGCACTCTGCCATACATGTCTTGGATCTTTTTCTGAGTCTTTCCAGAGTTTTTTTCCCAGTTCTGTTGTTGTTGTTGTTCTCTCTAACTTGTATTGCATATATATATATATATATATATATACATATATATATATAGTATACTCATAAATATATTTCCCTACATGCACAATATCACCTGAGTTGGAGATTTTCTCCCATTTTTTTTTTTTCTTTTTTTTTTTTTTTGCCTAAAAGATGTCATGTTTTCAAGGAAGTGTTTCAAGGTTCCTCCTTGGCAAGCCCAAACAACTGAACTGTCAATCTTGCCCTTATGCTCCACATTGGAGTCTTTCCCTCCCATGGTCCCCCAGATGAGGTTCAGTAAGCACGCATCCTGTCTTGATTCTTCTGTACTGGCCTCCATGGTACAGCCTGGGTAGTCCAACAATGGCAATCTATAATCTGAAGAGGCTGAAACCCCAGTAGCAGCTCAGTCCACAAGCTGGGTATCTCAGCAATCCCCATCTGCATTGAAGGTTTGGTGGATTCTTGGAGAGACATGAGTCTTCAGTCCACACTGGAGGATGGCAAAAGCAGTGGCAGCAACAGAGTAGATGCACTTGCCAGTAAGAATTGAAGGCAAAGAATTGCAGGCGAAACAACAGTGGTCTCTCTTTTTTCTTTTTTGTCTTTTTACTAAGAAGCCCTACTTTACTGATTATTTATTTCTGGTTTTACTTTCCTTTTGGATGCTTAAGGCCACACAGTTAGCCCAGATTAACCAAGGTTTTTGTTTTCTTAAGGTCAGTTGGGGATCTGGTCCTCAGAGGTCACTCAGGTTTTTTTTTGGGGGGGGAGGGTGGGAACCCCTGGCTCTTTTCAGCTTTTCATTTACCAGTCCCATCCACTCGAGGACAAAATCAGGTCTTGCTAGACCAGGCTTCCCTTTTTGAAGCATGAGCAGACTTTCCTCTTTATAGATTGGTCACTGGCTGAAGTCCTATTAGTGGATCTCCAAGACTTCCGTACACAGGAAGACTGGTGACCCACATTTTCAGGACATTTCAAGAGATGCCCCCATCCATAGTCCCCTAAAACTTAGTTGACCTCTGAGGGCAAGGAACAAAGTTATCCCTTAGGTCCCTTGGCCAAATTGGTATGGGCGGCATTAAGTATGGTCGTTAAGCACCCAGAAAAGCTAGGTTACACCAGCCTGATACATTGCACCTATATTAAAATTGTATCTTCTGAAAACAAACTGTTATATCCATATCATATTTCTTGATTCACGTTTTCCCATTTTAATTTTATATTACTCTAAAAGATGCATACATACCCCATCATCAGATACCAAAAATCCAAACTCTGAAAATAAATGGTAACTTCCTACCTTTCTATACTTCCATCTAGGATTATTACTTTTCTAGTAAAAGAAATCTCTTCAATTTTTAAGTGGATAATATGCCAGATTTTGTTTGACTGAAAATATTATATTGCCTTTATTTATTAAAGGACAGTTTTTCCAAGTGTGGAATTTTCTGCTAGCTGGTTACTTCCTTTGGTTACTTTAAAGGTGATATTACATCATCTTCTGGACTTCACCAGCTTCTTTTTTATTTAATTTCTTTTTTAATATATTTTATTATTTTTATGTGTATGAGTGTATTACCTGCATGTATGTGAGGGCACCTACGTCATGCAATGCTGCAGAAGTCAGAAGAGGGCATCAGGTTCCCCTGGAACTGGAGCTAAGGATGATTCTTAGCCCACATGTGGGTGCTGGGAATTGAACCCAGGTCTTCTGCAAGAGCTGTCAGTGCTCTCAACCACTGAGCCATCTCTCCAGTCCCTCCACCAGCTTCTTTAAGAACTCAGCTCTCACCAGCTTGAGAACTCAGCAGTCATTTTATTTTTGCTTTTTTCAATATAATGCCTTTCCCTCTGACTGATAACTAACATTTTATCATATCTTTAGCAGTTTTCTTATATTATTATTATTATTATTATTATTATTATTATTGATGGATGGAGATAGATAGATAGATAGATAGATAGATAGATGTAATTTTCTTTGAATTTATCCTATTTGGTGTCCACAGTATATCTATAATCTGTGACTTGATATCTTTAGTCAGTTTTAGAAAATTCTTAGCCATCTCTTTTGTTTTTTTCTCTTTATCCTCTTAGAATTCTGATGACAGGTGTGCTAGTATATACTAGTCCTTTATATTATAGCTCATATATCCCTTAGGCTTTTTGAAATTCTCTATCCTTTTGCTGCTCTGTGCTTCAGTGTGTTGGGGACAATTCTCTGCAGTTCTCTTGCTTTTCTGCATGCCATGTGAGGTGAACCACTACCTTTTGCTCTGGGCTATCATTTTAATTATATTTGTCTAGCAGACCGCCTCAGAAGATAAAGATAATATCTCCTTTAGGAGGAAAAAGGAAAGCATGCTATTGTACATCATAGTTGATTCTGGTTCCCTAGCTTATGGTCCCTTCCATGTAACAACACCCCTTTATGTGTGAAGTTGTCATTTGACCTTCTTTTTTTGGCCCTATGGGAATTGAAGATGGGATAAGTGGACCATATATGGATAATCTGGGTCCTACAGTTCTTGAAAGTTATAAACCATCCTTTATCTCTGACCCAGGAATCTCCTGTTTTCTACCAACATCCATGAAACTTATGGAAAACCAATCTGCTAGCAGGAAAAAAATCTTAGGTACTTTATAGTTCTGAATATTTTCTGCTGACATACTCTCCAGTTCACTAGTACTTTCTCTAGCAGTGTCTGATCTGATATTAAACACATCTTTCGAGTGTTTAATTTGTTTCCTTATTCTCCAGTTCTCAATTTTCATTTAATTTCTTATAGGTTATATTCTTTACAGAAAATTTCCACCTTTTACTCTATTTTTTATTATTTTGAAGTTTGAGTTTGAAAAGTCTAATACCTTTGATCCCTCTTGATTTGTTTTCTCTCTCTTATCTCCTCTGCTCTACAGCTTTTGTCTGAATGACAGATATTGAATAAGGGAACCATGGATGGTGAGGGTATTATCTTCCTCCTGAGTGGGCCATGATTAGCTGGCATGGGCTTGACCTCAATCTTTATGAGTAGAGATGCTTTTCCAACTTCCTCATATCCTGGGCTGTTTTCTTTTAACAATTTTAGATAAATTATAGTGTTTGCCATTAACCCCTTTTCACATCAATCTTCTTTCTAGCCAGAAATTGTGATTATTTTCTGCTTCTCCTTAGTTTCTGGGCACCATACTTCTTATAACTTAGCAAATGCAGAATTTGTGATATATATTGGCATAGCTTTCTTTAAATTTATTCTGTTTGGGGCCTGTAGTATTTGTAGAGTGAAGAGTTCACTTGAAATAAAGGCTCATTTTGATGCACTTTCATTTTCATTATAGTCTTTGTTCCATGGATTCTAGAGTCCTTTGTTGCTTCCAGATGCTCATTTTTGTCTCTTCCAGATTTAAGTTGGTCTATGATTCATCTCATAGGATGGTGACAGAGGAAATCAGAAAGTCCGTTTCATTCTTCTAATGCTTTATCAAGGATAAGGAGTTTATGGAGTTTATCAAGGATGGAAAATTAAGTCCACTTACTAATATATTTATGATAGGGTTATGAATGAACCCAGGGCCTTGCACATGTGAGGCAAATATTCTATCACTGAGCTCCCTTCCCCTCCCTCTCTTTTCTTTTAATTATTTATTTATTATTTTTTATGTGTATGAATGTACCGTCCGCATGCAGGTTGGTGCACCCGTGTTGTGCAATGCTGCGGAGGTCAGAAGAGGGTGTTGGATTCCCCTGGAACTGGAATTAAAGATGGTTCTTAGCTGCCATGTGGGTGCTGGGAATCGAACCTGGGTCCTCTGCAAGAGCAGTTGGTGCTCTTAACCTCTGAGCCATCTCTCCAGCCCTCCCCCCTTTTAAACAGGGTCTTATTAGGTAGTTCAGGCTGGCCTTTAACTCTATATACCTCAGCTTGCCTTGAACTTGCTTTCCTCCTGCCTCCACCTCCCAAGTGCTGAGATTACAGTCATGAACCACCGTGCCAGGCTAAAATTATTCCTTTTAACATGTTAGCCTAAAAAAAGACCCATGTTCGCCTCAGCATAAAAGAATTTTAAAGATTTGACAAGAAAGGTTCTATATATTGCCTAAGTCAGAATCCAGCCCTACTATACTCCACCTTGCTAACCTCTCAGGAGCATTGGTTATCTCTTGGTGCATAACACACTATCCTCAAACCCAATACTTTCAATATACAGCATTCATTGCTCAGGATTTGACTTGGTAGTTCTGACTAAGCTAAAGTAAGCAGATCAAGCCAGTCAGTGGCTCGTATTCTCATTTTTATCACTAGGCACTTTAGTAGTCTTCTTTGTTCCTCTCTTGCATGATAGCTCGGCTTTCTTAAATAGCACTTAGGGTATCTCTGCTTATTTTACTTGTGGCTTCTTGAGCAATGACTTGGCTCAAATCCCTAGTCAGTGTGGGAAGGGCCTGTGTAAAGACATGGATGGTAGAAGTCCACTTTCAGTGAGATCACAAAGGTAACAGTCCATCTTACTAATGCACATCACATCTCAAGTGTTTCTCTGCTATACAAGTACTGAGGAAAATTCTAGCAATAGAAATTTAATTCCTTTTTTAGAGGACAATTTTAGAGACCTTAAAATAATTACACATCTAAGATAATTCACATTAAACAAAAAGTAGGCAATTATACCTGTAACATTTTTTAACTTCTTAGATAAAACATTTCATTTTATTTAGACTATTGTGGAATATTGATAGGCCCTGTTGAATTAGAATAGGTTGTTTGCAAAGTGGCACTTGCAGTAATGAACGCTCTCCCCTTCCTCAGCCTCTGCTGCCTTCACAGTACTGGTACTACATTCTGGAAATGAGCTTTTATTGGTCACTGCTGTTTAGCCTTACCTATGATATCAAGAGGAAGGTAAGTGTCATATTTATAAAACTTCTTAAAAATTTTTTATCCATTTGCTCTGAATTTTAACCATAAATTCTATTTTATGTGAATTTGGCTCCAGCTCATTGATTGTTTGCTCTTGATGGTGCACAGAATAATTCATATTATGCTTATGATTTAGTGTCTTGGTAAGTACTTGTAAAACAGAAACTATGCTTGAAGCTCTATCCCTGACAAGAAGACAGTTCTCCTTTCTGTGTTTCTTGTGGTTTTAGAAGTTGATGTTCTGCAGTGCTCAGGAGAAAAAAAAAATGTTAGTATAATGATTTTAACTCTGAACCACATCTTTTACCTGATGACAAACAACTTCATGTAATCCTTTCTAATGCTTTCAAGGATTTTTTTTTTTCCTTAATTCGATTATCCCTGTTAGAAACCTTGCTTCAGGCATTAGTAGTTTTGCTTTATTTCCAGGGAAACTGAGTCATGCGAATTCTAAGTGCCTCCCTTGAGGTCACAAAGTGAGACATTTCAAGACTGCATGGTTAACCACATCACTGGTTCAGTTGTCATTTTAACTCTGAATGCAGTCACAAGATTCCTCAGCAAAGCAAACCAAATGGGAAGTACTGTTGATGTTTTGGATCTTCAGGTACTAACCCCAGTGCAGAATTCTAGCTTGAAGATAAGTCTGTATAATAAATATAACCAAGATCAATTAAATATTAGAGTAAATGGAGTTAGCTTGGGCTGGAGAGATAGCCTAGCGGTTAAGAGCGCCGACCGCTCTTACAGAGGACCCGGGTTCGATCCCCAGCACCCACATGGCGGCTGAGAACCATCTGAAACTCCAATTCCAGGAGAACTCCAGTTCCAGGGGAATCCGAGAGACCCTCTTCTGACCTCCGTGGCATTGCACAACACGGGTGCACAGACTTGCATGCAGACAGTACATTCATACACATACGGAAATTTAAAAAAAAAACATTTAAATGGAGTTGGCTTTATTAAATGATGTTTGAGTTGAATGGTGATATCGCCATGTACATTGCAGTCTATGGACATCTTTAACAAAAACCCACTGAATCTAAGGACATACAGTGAAAAAACTCTGATAGAAACTAACTTTGTTCCCATATTACTCAGCAATAGAAGAACTCTAGATTCACCAGTACTAATAGTAGGCTGTCAATTTATTGGGTCTTTTTGTTAAGGGAGAAAATAGGAAATGCTAATGTTTTTTAGAAAGTCTTTCTGGGTAGGTCTCAGGTCTCATTACCATCCTTCATGCTCCGCCTCTAAGTTATGCTAGTTGACTTGCCTTGTGTTATTTACAGACACAGTGAGCTCTTTCTCAAGGATGAAATTTAAGTATATGCTTTATATTTTATAAATATGTATTCTCAGCGATGTAATTTTGTTGGCAGGCAGACACACACCTTTCAGTCAGTTACTTGGGTTTGAATACCTAGCTTCACCACTCACTAACATAATAAACTAGTAATACTACCTAAACATGTAAAACAGAGCTAAGAACTAGTTCTGCCTCCTCTGATTGTTGTGAGGATTAAAAAACTAATCCAGGGGCCATCAAGAAGGCCCAACAGATGGGAGCACTGGTCCCCAAGCCTGATAGCTTGAGTTTAATCTTCAGAATCCACATAGTGGATGGAGAGAATTGATTCCTTCAAGTTGTGCTCTGATCTCCACAAACATGCTATGGCTTATATATGCCAAGGTACATACACAGACACAGACACAGACACAGACACACACACACACACACACACACACACACATGTGCACACACACACCACTAAAATCAATGTAAAAAATTTAAGCCCTATAAAATGTACAGAATAAACTGTGAATTGAGCTGTTATTATTGTCATATTTACTTTTTTAGTTTGGCTTCAGGGAAACTGAAGGCTTTTAAGTTTTTTGTCTGTTTGTTTTTTGAGAAGGAGTCTCTTTGTAGCCTCAGCTGGCCTAATATGTAGACCAGGCAGGGCTTCATCTCACAGAGATCCACTTGCCTCTTCCTCCTGAATGCTGGAATTAAAGATGTGTACCACCACACACACAGCTATTTAAATTTTGAAAAATTATTCTTATCTAGATATTCCCTTACCATATAGTTCAACCATTTAAAGAGTATAATTCAGGGGCTGGAGAGATAGCCTAGCGGTTAAGAGTGCCGACTGCTCTTGCAGAGGACCCGGGTTCGATCCCCAGCACCCACATGGCGGCTGAGAACCGTCTGTAACTCCAATTCCAGGAGAACTCCAGTTCCAGGGAAATCTGACACCCTCTTCTGACTTCCACGGCACTGCATGCACAGACCTGCACGCAGACAGTACATTCATACGCATAAATAAATAAATAAATAAATAAATAAATAAATAAATAATCTTTAAAAAAGAGTATAATTCAGTTGTTTTTAATATATTCGCAGAGTTATGTAGTCATTACTAGTCAGTTTTAGACCATTTTATCACCCAGCCCCCAAAAGAAAATCCTTGTGCCCTGTAGCCCCCACATCCCCATTCAGGGCAGCCACCACTGTATTTTCTGTCTCATGCTGGAAGTCAAGCGGGACATTGCTCTCTGCCTTTTTGCTTTGGACAGGCTCTCTTACTGAACTGGAAGCTTCCATTTGGGCTAGGCTGGCTGGTCAGTGACCTCTGAGGATCTGCCTACCTCCATGTCCCCAGTGCTGGGGTCACAGACATGTATGGCCATACCTGGCTTTGTGTGTGTGTGCTGGGGAATTAGGCTCAGGTCTTCATGCTTGTAGAGCAAGTGTGCTTACCCACTGAGCCACCTCCCCAGATCCTAGGCCTGACATTTGAGGAACTGCCATACTGTTTACAAAGCCACGGTACTACTTTACGTTCCCTACCAGAAGTGTACACGGGTTATGGTTTCTCCACATCCCTTCCAGCACTTGCTGTTGCTCACTGTTTTTCTAATGCTGTCCTAGTGAGTGTGAAGTAGCATCTCACTGCAGTTCTGATTTGAAGTTTCTAGGTGACTAATGAAGTTGAACATCTTTCTATGTGCTACCCACCCATTTTATATCTTTTTGTAGAAAACCTTTAGTTTTTATACTCAATGGTGGTAGCTCTCTTTAGCTTTAATTCTGAGATAGTTTTATGAATTTCATATTATTTCAGATACAGCAATTTCTTTTAAGGGTTATATAGTTTTGTTGTCTATTATCCTTTTCTGATTGAGCAAGGAATAAACAAAACAGTAAATATAAATTTTTTCAATGTGTGTGTGTATGCATGCATGTATGTGTGTGTGCATGCACATGCACGCATGTGTGTGTGTAAATTCAGTATGGGGCCGTAGAAACAGCAGAAATTACAATTTAGATGGCAGCTATCAGTACTTTCTCAAAGTCAAAGTCTCTCTTACTATCTCTCACTGAGGATGATATGTATCTAGCTCCCTCACAAGAGACGGTCTTTAAGAATTAAAGTGAAACTATTTTGTGAATAACAAGACATGCAGATGTAAGTTACTGGTATAATAATAATAATAATTATTATTATTATTATTATTATTATTTCATCTAGTCACTGGGCAATTACTGCTTTTCCTTAATGGTTTCCATTTTTCTCCTTTATATAGGATTTCCTTGCTAATGTCATCCACCACCTGGCTGCTATTAGTTTAATGAGCTTCTCTTGGTGTGCTAATTACATTCGCAGTGGGACCCTTGTGATGATTGTGCATGATGTGTCTGACATTTGGCTGGAGGTAAGACTTGCCATTTAAAAAATAATAACAATGCTATGTCCTGGTTCTCTGAATGCCCACAGAAAGAATTATCTGTGAGTGATTTAGCAAGGCCCTCTGTACTGAAAACACCCTAAGTACAAGAAGGTCTGTGGGTTCCCAGATCCTTCAAAATGAAAGAAATGGAACCTCTTGGTGTTTACTTTCCAGTCTTTTCCATGATACTCACAAGAGGTTAATTTGTGGGTTTGTGCTTAAGAAAGCTGCATGCTGATGATAGTTCAGGAAGTAATATGAGCTACTTGAAGAAGAAACAAACTCAAGATTGTTAGAAGGAAAGACTGGAATTTTTTGCATTCTGAATTCTCTCAGTTGGACAGCATCCTCTACTACTGGCTAGCTACCCATTGCATGCTCACCTTGCTCACCAGTCTTCCTCCAGTTCCATCTCTTGCTTTAGTGAATGCCAGCTGATGTGTTTGAAATGGCATTCATTTTCTTTTTTATATTTTTTAAAATTTTATTTATTTTGTATGTGTATGAATGTACTGTCTGCATGTAGGTCTGTGCACCCATGTCATGCAATGCCGCGGAGGTCAGAAGAGGGTGTCGGATTCCCCTGGAACTGGAGTTCAAGACAGTTCTCAGCTGCCATGTGGGTGGCTGGGGATCGAACCTGGGTCCTCTGCAAGAACAGTCAGAGCTCTTAACCGCTAGGCCATCTCTCCAGCCCAGCATTCATTTTCTAAGGGAAAGAGAGGACTTAGAGCATTTCGTGAGGCAGGAAACATTAAGGCAAGAGTCTTCCTAATCCTGTGCCTCACAAAGTATAAGGAACCAAGCAGCGTTGGGACTGTTTTCTCACTCTGCTCGTACTCTGCTCCTATTGGCATGGGGCTGCAGCTGAGTGTCCTTCACTGCCAGGTCTCCTACCATCATTAGAGTAACATTTCCCAGAACCAGTTACTTAATCATTTCAGTATACTCATTTATAATGAACCCAGGGAAAATGATGCTAACTCATTTCACATTTGAGATTGTTCCTTGGAGGGCTAATAATTGAATATAGGTTGATATAGAAGAAATTAAATTTAATAGAATTTCATTCTTCCAGATTGGGGTTTAGCCAGCTTATTGATAAAGGTCCAGAGAATAAATCTACTTTTGTGGGTTTCATGTGACTTCTTTCATTTATTCTTCTTTGTTTTTTTCCTTTTATATACCTCTTGAAAATGTGAAAAACATTCTTAAGGGCTGATCAGGTTTAGCCAATGGGCTGAATGGTAATTTGCCCAACCCTGTTCAAGAATTAAACAGAAGTCATTTAGTCATTCAAAGCCATTTCAAAGCAACTGGCCACTGTGGAAAAAAAAAAAAAAGCCTGTAAAATATTTTCAGCACTCAGAGTTTTTGCTTTGTCTTTATCAAATAATTAAATACACAAATCTTATTCTAAAGGTCAAGGTTATTACATGTGCTTCAGTGTAGTAAGTGAGCCATTACATGTCTCAGCAAGGCAGGGCTATGCCAAGAGCTGCTTTCTGAATGCAGCCATTTCTGTTGCAATACCACTCCCCCCCCCCGCCTCCCTCCCCATACACACACCTCAGTGACCCTGGCTCCAAACTAAGACCATATTAGCCATGACTTAAGAATCTTACATCCATGCCGGGCATGGTGGCGCACGCCTTTAATCCTAGCACTTGGGAGGCAGAGGCAGGTGGATCTTTGTGAGTTCAAGGCCAGCCTGGTCTACAGAGTGAGTTCCGGGACAGCTGGGGCTACAGGGAGACTCTGTATCGAAAAGATAAAAAAAAAAATCTTACATCCATTTCTTGTTTCTAAACGCATGTTTGATCATCTTTGGTATATGTCCAACATAAAAGCACTTCCATTGTGGTTTTAAGGGAAGGCTTAATGTTTAGACACAGAAGCTTGGTTCCCCCACCCCCACTCCCACCCCCGCTTTTCCCCTTCTTCCTTGTCACTGACACAGCGTAGCTCCCAAAGGGACTTGGGCAAATTACTTATTGTTTTGTTTTCTAGCCCCAGCTGTAACACGAGAAGTCCTATCACTCCCCTATGGTCTATTGTGATGTTTAGCTCATTATGGTTTGAAAAGTTTCTGAGTCCTTAGGTAAAAAAAATCAGAAGAAAAATGATATGTCAGACTTAGAGGTCCATTCATGGTTAAACTATAAGAACAGCCTCATGTTGTTAATCATCATGAATCATTCTTGATTCATAAGTCATGATATAACTTGTGGTGCAGTGCACAAGGATAGCGCCTTCTGTTAACAGCTGGTGGTAGAGACAACATTGCACGGCAGCACAGGCCTATTTTTGGTATTCTCCTAAGGATGCGTGACCCATGCTTTCTTTAAATAGTTGTTTAACCATTTGCTCTCTCAGTCAAGTTCTAATTGAACCCAGACATGGTACCACTTTTACTGTTTAGCCCTTGCTTGAGTTGAAGCCTATTAATCCTCCATAATCCTCAGGACACTTGATGATACATTCCTTGGCTTTTTGTTTACAAAAACAAACGCCCTCGACATCAACGGTTTTTTCTGATATACCACCTATTGTCTGATCCTTGCATCTTCTCTTCCTCTCTGGTATCCTCCATGTCCCATTTTAGATCCATACATTTAAGAACACTTAAATGTATTCTGACTGACATTTAGCATTGATGAGGGTACTGCCACTTGGTATTTCATCATTCAGTAGTCAGAAGGTGGTGAAGGTAATTTTTGCTCAACAATGCCATTTTCCCCCCTAGATAGGTTCAGAGAGAGTCTGGTGCCCATACCTGTCTTCAGTTTCCCACTGTGGCCTATCTGACCTTTCAGATAGCTATTCGCTCCATTCCCATCATTCCAAGTCTGGCCTTTGCCTCTCACCCCTCCCATGCCTGGGTATACTGGCTTTCTATGTTAGCTGTGGAAACTATTCCTAAGGGACCTTCTGCTAACCCCACAGGCTGTTCACATCCTCATCATTGGTAAGTTTGGTAAAACATGAGAACTGCAGTGCAGACCCCACCTGGGAAGCACCCATGCTGCTTTTCTTGTTTTAGAGGGGCCTTGAGGCTCCAGGATAATTTCTAAACCTGTCCAAGTTTAAGCTTTGTTCCCTGTGTTAGTCACTTTCCTGTTGCTGTGATAAATACCATGACCAAAGTAACTGAAGGAAAAGGGGTTATTTTGGCTTCTGGTTCCAGAGGCAGGGCAAGCATGACAGCAGGAACAGAATGATAGGCAAAGCTAAAACCCTCAAGGCTCTGCCCCAGTGATGTGCTTCCTCCAGCAAGGCTGTACCTCCTAAAGGTTCCATAAGCTCCTCAAGTGATACCACCAACTAGGACAAAACATTCAAACAATGAGTCCATGGGGAATAGTTCTCATTTAAACTGCCACACTCCCTAAAGGGTGGTATGTTCCCTAGAAGTCCAATCAATCCCTCACTGCCCAGCTCCAGCTCAACCTTAGGCTGCACTGGATAATGCAATAGAAGAGATCTTTAGTGTCAAATTGACTGCTGCATTCTTAGCACAGCCCAGATTTCACTCTTGCCCAAGCCTTTCTACATAGAGCAGTGAAGATAAGAAATAGATTCTTATATAAAATGCATACTAAGGGCTGGAGAGAGGGCTCAGCAGTTAAAAAGTGCTTGCTGTTCTTCCAGGGGACATAAGTTCAGTTCCCAGCACCCATGTCAGGTGGCTCTCAAGCTTCTCTAAGTCCAGCTACGGGGGATCTAACACCTTCTTCTGGCCTCTTCAGATGGCATACACTCCCACATGTGACATATACTCATGCAGACAGATAGCATACACTCCCACATGTGACATATACTCACGCAGACAGACAGCATACACTCACATGTACAGATTCACAAGCATACATATAAATAAAAATGAAAAGCTGGTTCAGTGGATAAAGATGCTTGCTACTAAGCTGGATGACCTGAGTTTGATCCCCACACCCAGAACTCTCCCAAGCAGAGACCCAGCTTTTGCACATTTGTCCTCTGACCTCCATGCATGTGCACGCACACACACACGCACGCATGCACGCACACACAAATATTTCAATTGATTAAAAATTAAACTCAATTTAAAAAACAGAAAAGGATTCTAGTGTGTTGACTTAGTGTTTTTGCAAGAAAGTCACCCTAATTGCCGTTAATTTTATATACCTTTTAAAGGCATTGTGTTATGGAAATTCTCAAAATAGGACCATACAAGAGCTTTCCTCTACTTTAAGGGGTATCATTATGGCCAGTGTTATTTAATCCATGGCCCCATTCCCAGGCCAGACCTTCCCCAATTACTCTGAAGTGAGTTCTGGACATCATATTATTTCCTTTATTTTTAAGATTCTTGCCACTAACACTGTCTGAATGCAGTCTCTTTCTTTGTTTTCAGTCTGCTAAGATGTTTTCTTATGCTGGATGGAAGATCACCTGTAATACCCTGTTCTTCATTTTCTCTGTCGTATTCTTCGTCAGCCGCTTCATTATTTTTCCCTTCTGGTGAGTAGACAGGGAGCTGCACCGTCCTTTGTTGGTGTGCCCAGAGTACCATGCGCCTCACAGCATTGCTGCTCTGTCCTGACCTTCGCTCCAGTCATCCTGCCAAATTCATTTCTGAAAAATAAACCATTTGCAGCTTAGATCTTCACAACTGAATAATTAAAACACCACTCTCCACGGTGGGAAAGTTTACTACAGAGGAACCTGCAAAATGCCCGACCCCGTGGGTAATGGGCAGCTGCTAGTCTTTGTCTTAGTTCATGAATGTGCGTTTTTGTGATCAGCAGCTCTTTGGTTGCTCGTACAAAGGCACTGGCCAGACTGCAGTCCTCTGGAATAAAGTGTGTTCTGCATTACACAGTAATCACAGTCACCAGCTGAGTCTCATACAAGGAATTGTGTCCCGTCTGTATCTACACAGCAGATCACAGAAGTGCATATTGTCACTCCTGCTTCACAGATGAGAACACTGATATGCGCTTCACTCTCCATGGCTATGGGCCATGTATCTGGAGATCCTTTTAGCATTGAGTGGCTCTTGGTTCCTCTGTTTTATTTAGCCATGAGCTGATTGTGAAGGACCTGTATGATGTCTCCTGTAACAGTCTTTCCTAAGGAAGCATAATTACTCACATGTTGACTGACAGAAACCACAGTAAATGTGGAGAAGCTTTAGGTGGCCTGGAAGGAACAGCCTAGAACCAACAATGAGTAGGAATAGCGTGGCGCTTCAGGTCCTCTCAAGAGAAGAATGCAGAAACAAATGGAGGCTCCAGGTCCAGAGTCATTCCTAGGTGGATGAATAGCATCCTTGACTGGCACCCAGGGAATTCTAGCCAGAGGGGTCCGTGGAAGCTGCTCTTGTCTTGGAAGCCTACTGCATTCTCTAAACCGAGATCCATGTCATGACTAAGCATTTTTCTGGAAAGAGGCAGCCCACTGTATTGGTTAAGTTCATGGATGAGAATCAGGCCTGGAATCAGATCTTGTCTCCACACTTATTGCCTGTGTAATCTTGGGCAGGTTACATTATCTGTGCTTTTATTTTTTTCATTTGTAAAATGAAATAAAGGTCTCTATAAGGCTTATCTGAGATAATACATATAAAATAATTTTAGGAAAATATCTGGTACTTAGACTCAATAAATGATACCCATTTTATTAAAGATTGTTTATTTTTATGTGTATGAGTGTATTTCCTGCATTTAAGTGGGAGCATTCATGTTGTGCAGTGCCTGAAGAGGTTAAAAGAGGGTGTCAGATTCCCTGGAACTAGACTTATGGACAGTTAGATGTTAGCTACCATGTGGGTGCTGGGATTTGAACTCTGGTCTTCTGAAAGAACAGTCAAGTGCTCCTAACCATTGAGCAATCTCTCCAGCCCCTAAAATTATTAATTAGTATCTAGAAATTGAGAATTTAATCTGTGATATGTGCTTATTTTGGTAAATCTATTAATTTTTGTTGTAAATTTTGTTCTCTCACACTTTCATATGCATACCCTTTGTGTTTTGGTCCCTGTCCCTACTACCTGCTCCAGTTTCTGCCCCACCTCTACTAGCCTCCTCCTCCTCCCTACCAATCTCCCTTATTTTGGTTTTATTTAGTGTCCCCTAAGTTTAATCAGGATCGTCTGTGGGATCCTCAGTTTGGAACTAATCATTAGAGCTTGGTGGGCTCACCAGTGGGTGCACAACTCGAAATCATGCCTTCACCTCTCCCAGAATCTGTCACTTGCCAGCAGATCAGCAGCATGTGATAGGACCCTTTGGGTCCCCTGCCCCTTCATAGTTAACTGTTAAGAGGGTTCAACTTCTATGGACCCCTTGCAGTATACACAGCTACTGCGAGTTCATCATCCCTGTCTGTCTCCTGCTTAGGAGATGATATTTCTCAGCCCCTCTCCTTGTCCTCCATCTCTTACTCTTTCAGCCCCTCTCCCCCAGTGTTCCCTGAGGTGGTAAAAATATCTTGTCCAGGGCTGAGCACTGAACCGTTATTTATTCTCAACATCTTATGCAGTCATAGGTCTCTACATTTGTCTCCATTCACTGCAAGGAGAGGCTTCTCTATTTAAGGCTGAAAGTAGCCTTTGTCATATTTATGTGGTAGTTTGAAGCTATGTCAGTTCAGCCAAGCAGGCATCTTAGGTCCCTCCTAGGGACTAAAACCTCTTCTTCAGTCCTGAGTTTTGGACCAGGTTTACAGTTGTAGGCATTGATTCCTTCTTGTAGAGAAAAATCTAACATCCAATCAAAGATCAATTGATTACCCCATAACAGTCATGCCATCATTATATCAACAGGTGCATCTTGCTGGGCAGGTCGATATTATAGTTCATGGAGTTCACAGCTGGGTTAGATCACTGATGCCTTTACCCTACAGCAGGCTGCATGGTGCCACCCAGCACCATGAGAGCCAGCCAGCAGAGAGGAAACTTCCAGCCCAGTTCCAGCTTGGTTTCTCTATATCTTGTATCGAAGGTGTATCACATCTACTGCAATAAGGTCTCATCAACTAGTTCTGATGAGTAACCCAGAGGAATGGCAAGAGGTGTATTATTTGGATGTGGTATGTGTGGGGGGTCCCCTCTGGAACCTTCCTGACCAACCACTATGGATGTATCCCACACTCAGGACTTTTTCTGTGTACTGACCCTTGCTTCTAGAACATGCCTTGTTTAGCTGTGCAAGGTATTTACCTTCAGACTAAGTTTTTATTTATTTATTTATTTATTTATTTATTTTTATTTGTATGAGTGTACTGTCTGCATGTAGGTTGGTGCACCCGTGTCATGCAGTGCCACAGAGGTCAGAAGAGGGCGTCAGATTCCCCTGGAACTGGAGTTAAAGACAGCTCTCAGCTGCCATGTGGGTGCTGGGGATCGAACCCAGGTCCTCTGCAAGAGTAGTCAGTGCCCTTAACCGCTGAGCCATCTCTCCAGCCCAGACAAAGTTTTCAAAAATTGTTTATTAAATAGTAGGTTTCCTCATACTCTCTTCCTTAGCTTTTCTTCCATTCCCTCATCTCCCCAATTTCCCATCATTCTCTCTGTTTGAACCCTTGCACCTTCAATATACTTCTCCACCCTCATTTACCTATGCAATACTATATCTCTTGCTTTAAGGCAGCATACACACACACACACACACACATCACATCACATCACATCACATACATACTGACCCCCTTTCTAGTTTCCTGTGGTGTACCCCAAGGCAAGCACACAAAATTAAATCATCTAAAAAGAGCATGACACATTGGCACAAAAAAGACACAAACACGTAGAACAGTGAAATATAAGAGCCATATAGAAGTACACTCAATTGCAGCTACCTGCCTTTTTTTTACAATGAAGCCAAAAATATACACTGGAAAAAAGATAGCATCCTCAACATGCTGGAAACCAAGCCTCAGCATGTAGAAGAGAGAAAAGACAGCATCCTGGACATGCTGGAAACCAAGCCTCAGCATGTAGGAGAAAAGACAGCATGCTCGACCTGCTGGAAACCAAGCCTCAGCATGTAGAAGAGAGAAAAGATAGCATCCTGGACATGCTGGAAACCAAGCCTCAGCATGTAGAAGAGAGAAAAGACAGCATCCTGGACATGCTGGAAACCAAGCCTCAGTGTATAGAAGAGGGAAAAGACAGCATCCTGGACATGCTGGAAACCAAGCCTCAGCATGTAGAAGAGAGAAAAGAAAGCATCTTTGACATGCTAGAAACCAAGCCTTGGCATGTAGAAGAATGAAAAGACAGCATCCTCGACATTCTGGAAACCAAGCCTCAGCATGTAGAAGAGAGAAAAGACAGTGTGCTGGATAGCTTTAGTGTCAACCTGACACACCTGGGTTGAGGGAGCCTCAATTGGGGAATTGGCTCTATTGGATTGGCCTGTGGCCACATCTGTGGAGTATTGTCTTGATGGTCGAGCAGTGTGGGAGAGCCCAGCCCACAATGAGTGGTGCCACCCTGGGCAGGTTGTTGTGTACCATATAAGAAGGCAGGCTGGGCATGAGCCAGGGGAGCAAGCCAGTGAACAGTATTCCTCCATGGCCTGTGCTTCAGCTCCTGCCTCCAGGTTCCTGCCCTGAGTCCCTGCCTTGGGCTTCCTGAGTGATGAACTGTGTGACCCAGGAGATGTAAGCTGAATTAACCCTTTCCTCCCCAAGTTGGTGTTGGTCAGAGTGTTTTGTCACAGCAATGGAAGACAAACTAGAACAGACAGCATCATCAATATTCTGGAAACCAAGCCTCAGCATCTAGAAGAGAGAAAAGACAGCATCCTTGACATTCTGGAAACCAAGCCTCAGCATGTAGAATGAAACTGGATCCATATGCCTCACCCCACACAAAACTCAACTCAAAATGAATGAGACCTCAGTAGAAGACCTCATATCTTGGAACAGCTAAAGGAAAAAGTAGATTGCATGCTTTAACATAAAGGTTTAAACATTTTCTGAATATGACTGGTTGCATAGAAAATGAAACTAATGATCAACAAATGGGATCTCATGAAACTGAAAGCTTCTGTATAAGCAAAAGAAACTGTCAGTCAGAGCTGGAGAGATGGCCTAGCGGTTAAGAGCGCCGACTGCTCTTGCAGAGGACCTGGGATTGCTCCCCAGCACCCACATGGCGGCTGAGAACCGTCTGTAACTCCAATTCCAGGAGAACTCCAGTTCCAGGGGAATCTGACACCCTCTTCTGACCTCCTTGGCATTGCACGGCATGGGTGCCCAAACCTACATGCAGATAGTACACTCATACAAATAAATAAATAAATAAATAAATAAATAAATAAATAAATAAATAAATAAATAAAATTAAAAAAAAGAAACTGTCAGTCTAGTCAAGAGGCATTCTACAGAATAAGAAAGTATTTGCCACCTATGTAACTGATCGGGGATTTGTACTATACAGAAACCTCAAAAATCTAATTAGAAAGGAAAACAACTTAAAATGCACTGTAGAACTAAAGAGATTTTCAAAAGAAGAACTAAGAATAGCTAGGAAACACTTTGAAAAGTATCCAGCTTCCTTAACCATCAGGGTTAGATGCAGATCCTTCTCATTCCAGTCAGAATGGCCATCATCAGGAATACAAATAGCAAATGCTGGCGTGGATGGGGAAAGGATAAGACCCTTGTACACTGCTGACAAAAGTGTAAAGTAGAACAGCCACTTTTTAGATCAGTTTTGAGTCTCCTCAAAAAATTAGAAGTGGATCTACCATCCAACCCAGCCACACATTGCATATATTGCCTGAGGAATCTAGATCCTACTACAGAAATGCTTGCATATCCATTTCATTGCTGCTCTGTTCATTATAGCTAGGAGATGGAATCAGCCTAAGTGTCTATCAACAGATGAGTGGATAATAAAAATATGGTACGTATGTATCATAGAATTTTATGCTGTTATAAAGAAAAATAAAAATAAAATGATGAAATGGACCAGGAATGGTAGTGCACATCTTTAATCCCAGCATTTGAGAGGCAGAGGCAGATGGATCTCTGTGAGATCAAGGCCAGCCTGATCTACATGGTGAGTTCCAGGACAGCTGGGGCTACAGGGAGATCCTGTCTCAAAAATACCATAAATAAATAGATAATCAAATAAATAAATAAATACATGCTGTAGACCAGATTTTACCCACAGGCCAGTTTGCGCACCTCTCCTTTAAAACATTTTACTGGTTATTTGTTGCCTCTCATAGTTCTGGTGAGTGACTGGCCTTAGCCAGATGGCTTCTGCTTAGGGTCTCTCATGTGGTTACAATCAGATGGATACAGGGCAGTCAGACAGTGGCTACAGTTGTAACATTCTTGAGGCCTTTTCCAATCGTATGGATGAAGGAATGCATGTCAGACTAGCTAGTTGGTGATAGTTTTTCACAGTTGTTGGCTAGAACACCTGCAGGCGGCCTGTTCATTTGCCCTTGACCTCATCACAGCAGGACAGCATCATTTCAAGTATGAGCATCGTGAAAGCTAGGCAGACACTGCATCTTCTGTGACCCAGCACAGAAGTTATATCATTGTCACTACCCACCTAGTTCACATCCCTGAGGTCAGCACCATATTCAAAGGAGGAAAATTAGACTATTTTTCATGAAGCTGGTCCCAAAGCATTGACAGCCATCTTGAAAGCACACACCATGGAAGCTCTCATCTTAGGGCAATCTTGACACTTCTGCAGTACGGTGGTGAGCCTGGCTTTTCATATAGCAACAGAGAACACCCACTTCAGACTTCCCATGATGTCTCAAAATAAATGTGCTGGCTCACTCATGCACATAAACAGTTGAACATCTTGGTGACTTAGAGAGCATATATTCAAGAGCACATTCTCCTGCCAGCTAGCATATCTGGATTTCAAGAAGAATTAGTTACTAGAGTTTGACATTCTCTTGATCTGCATAATAGGTTCACCAGTCAGCAGCAGAGGTCAGTCAGGACCACTGTTACCATTTAAAGGGCGTTAGACTGAGAATAAGCCAATATTAATAGGTTTAACTGTAAGGATTTTTGCTGGTAACAGTGTTTCTATGCTGGCATTGACTCTCATTGTTTGGAAGGTGAAGAAAAACTGCACCAAAGCCATTGGAAGTTTGGAGAATACTTTATAGTGGTCTTTGAAAAAAATCACCAGCCTATAATATTGAAGGATTTCCTGCAGAAAAAAAAATACTGCCTCTAGCTTCAGTGCACTGCTTTCATTCATTTTATGTATTTATATATTTTTAAATTCAATATATTGTCACTTGAGCATTATAGAAACACCACCTGAGCCAGATGTGGTGGTATACACCTTTAATCCCAGCACTTGGGAGGGCAGAAGGAGGGAGATCTGTGAGTTCAAGGCCAGCCTTGTCTACATAGAGAGTTTCAGGTCAACTGGGGTTACAGAGAGACCCTGTCTCAAAAAGACCAAAAAAGAAAAAAGAAACACCGCCTGAAAATCATTAGAATAGAAAGATCTTTCTAAACTCTGTTCCCTAACTCTTGCACCATCTCCATCATAAATCATAAGAGCAGGTATCGATTTCTCCTGGCCTGATTGATCTACAGGGACTGAACGCTCTGATTTGCTGATTTTGCAACCTGAAGACACTAACTGTCCATGCCAGCCTGTTCTCAGGTAGCAGTGTAGCTTGATGCCAGCCTGTTCTCAGGTAGCAGTGTAGCTTGTCGTGAATGAAGTAACAATGGCTTAACTTGGCACTGCTAGGTGGTGAATAGTACAGGGGTGGGAGACGTAGCTGTGCCTTGAGCAGTGTGGACTGATGGTAGAAGAGATCTTTGTGCCCTCCACACACACTTTATTCATGTATTTGTAGACCATGCTGGTTCTTTTAAAAACTGATTACTATGTTTTTTGGGTTTTTTTTGGGGGGGGGGTGTCTTCTTTGAGACAGGGTCTCCCTATAGCCCCAGCTGGACTGGAACTCACTCTGTAGACCAGACTGGCCTTGAACTCACAGAGATCTGCCTGCCTCTGCCTCCCCAAGTACTATGATTAAAATTGTGCTCCACTACGCTGGCTTAAAGACGGTTCTTAGCTGCCATATGGGTCCTGGGAATTGAACCTGGGTCCTCTGCAAGAGCAGTCAGTGCTCTTAACTGCTGAGCCATCTCTCCAGCCCCCTGAAGCACTTTCTTACCTCTTTTTTGTGTTTAATGTCATTCTTGAACCATTTAGACCTTATGTTTATTTTTCAGATAAAGAGGATATTTCTAAGATCACACAATTATTTAGAAAAGAGCCAACATGCCAGGCGTGGTGGCGTATGCCTTTAATCCTAGCACTCGGGAGGCAGAGGCAGGCAGATCTTTGTGAGTTCAAGGCCAGCCTGGTCTACAGAGTGAGTTCCCGGACAGCTGGAGCTACAGGGAGACCCTGTCTCAAAAACACACACACACAAAAAAAAGAAAGAGCCAACACTAGAGACTGGAAGATGTTCAGCCTTGCAATGGTGAGGAGTGAAGTTCAGATCCCCAGCATCCATAATAAATAGATAGATAGATAGATAGATAGATAGATAGATAGATAGATAGATAGATAAATGATAGATAAAATTTAAAAAGCTGAATGTACATGCTGGCCCACCTATAATCTCATCAGGGGAGACAGAGGCAGGGAATCCCTGGGCAAGCTGGGTTCCAGGAGAGACCGTGCCTCAGAATATAAAGTGGAGAATGATTGAGGGAAGACACTAATGTCATACACATGGCCACCATACACATGCACCCATACACATGGCCTCCATATGCATGTACCCACACACATGGCCTCCATACACATGGCCTCCATACACATGCACCCACACACATGGCCTCCATACACATGCACCCACACACATGCACACACACATGACCCACACACATGGATGCACAGCACACATACATTAAATTAAAAAAAAAATTAAGACTAGAAACAGGACCTTTGGATGAATAGCAGAGATCTCCCTCTCCCGTGGTACTGGTGATTGAATCTAGAGCCTGGTGTGTGCTAGCTCTCTACCACTGGACTATGACTGCCCTCTCCAGTTACCTTACCTTTCCATTTAAATGACTAAACTGGATGGTGAAGAATGGGTGCATCTGCCTTCTCTGGGCATTTATGGAGTTGTCTTCAACTACACAGTCACTTTGAAATCTAAGATATCTCTAAGCTGGACAGTGCTTATCTGTAGAACCCATATGTGTTATCATAGAAGGCTTAATGTTCTTACCTACAATTAGCAAGGCAAAAAACAAACATTTTTAACTTGATTACTTGAAAAATAGAGCTTTGGAATGTTTGTGGGCAAAACCAGCAACTATTTATACCAAAATTGTCATTTGTTTAAAACTCTATTATTTAAAGAATAGAAGAGGAATCAAAACGGAACACAGGGGTTAGGGGAGAAACTGAGTTCTATACTCCAAATCCATGGTAGCAGTCTATTAATTTGGAAAGAGTAAAGTTCTGTGCATCTAGAGATTCAGGAGTCTGTCCATCATGCATGTTAGCAGACAGTTGGGAAGGGAGAGTCTTCATATGTGTGCACTATGTATGCATGTTAGCAGACTGTTGGGAAGGGAGAGTCTTCATATGTGTGCACTGTGTATGCATGTTAGCAGACTGTTGGGAAGGGAGAGTCTTCATATGTGTGCACTATGTATGCATGTTAGCAGACTGTTGGGAAGGGTGAATGCAGAGCAATGGTTTTTCCCTCCATTCTTTGAGCAAAGGAGCAGCAGCACAGAGTAGGTGTGGGCATCTTTTAGCGAAGTCCTGCAAAGCTAGCCCACCATGTCCAGTGGCACTGTGGTTCCTCCCCCTTCGTGCCCTCTGTCCTTCAACAAAGAATGTTCCAGAGGCACAGTCTTCCTCTGGCCCATTCTCTCCAGTGGCTTCTTCTGCATGGTGCAGAAAGTCCAGCCCTTTCTGTAGCTCAGAGGTGGAGTTGCTCTAACCCTGTCATTATTTTGAGTCCTGTTCAGGAAGTAGTTAACGTCATAATGGTAGTAAGAGCAATAGCTGTAATTACCATGTTTTGAGTATTCACTACATGCCGAGCTCTCTCCACATGTCACCACATTCAATGCTCATAACAACCTCATGAGGTGAGTAGAGAGTTCTCATTTAACAGACAAACTGCAGTCCGGTAAGGTGCAGATACTTGCAGAATCCGTGAGCCCTCACCTACATCTCATGGGCTCCAGAGCCCTGGCCTTTGGCCTTCCCTCTCCGCCCACACTCAGCTCTCTCAGAGACATTTGCATTTTAATGGCAGGCTCTTCTCCTCCTAAACAGAGGGGTGGGGCACCTCTGACCTACCAGAGGTGGCTTCCATTCACCTCCTCTTCCTCCTCTGAGACCACCCCTCCCTGCCCTTCTCTCCCTTAGAAACACTTTTAGGAGTTTTATAAGCTACAGAGCCCTCAGAATACTACCATTTGAGGCTCTTAGCTACACGGAAATCATGTATCCCACCAGAAAGTGACTCTATATGTAGTAAAAAAAAAAAAAATTCCTCTAGCTGGAACCCTCTGTCTTCTAGCAGCTCAAGGGAGGAAGTCAATCTCACTTCAGTGAGAAGCTTCTCATTGCTCCATGCCCATTCTTTCTTTGCATGAATTACAACAAGCAATTATATGTTTGCTAATTCACATTATTTGTAGACTGGTAAAAGAAATATTTTTTAGTTTGTTCTTTTGTCAGTTTTGACATTGACAAATTCTAATAGGAAACAGTGAGGGACAAGGCCCTGGGCCAAATAAAACAGAACATGGATGATCACAGAGAGTAACTCTGGTTTGGGGAATCTGCCTGCTGGTGAGGTATCTATCCACACAGGCAGCGATTACTGCAGAGCAGGCAGAAGTCAGCCCAAATGTCAAGCAGAGGAATCCAGGGGAAAGTTAACTGGAATAGCATGGGCACTTTTATTGTGGAGAAGTGAACCAATAGATACACTTGTATAAGAATGCCAGAATGTGGGCTGTGTGTTGCTCTATGGTGGACTGCTTGCCTTGCACAAGCTCCTGGGTTCAATACTCAACACTGGAGCTTAAAAGGGTGCAACAACTTATAAATTGCCCATGATCCAGTAAATAAACTCACACCCATTAAGAATCAAATACCATGTACAGTCTACAAAAGAACAAATAAAAATAACCAATAATGTGTAAATAGAGCTACCTCATCTGATAACCAACAATATGTACATATAGTTACCTCATATTGCCAAGTATAAACAGGCAGTGTTCTTTTCTTTTTTAAAATTTTTTAAAATTTTTATTTATTTATTTATTTATTTATTTATTTATTTATTTATTTGTATGAATGTACTGTCTGCATGTAGGTTTGTGCACCCGTGTTGTGCAGTGCTGCGGAGGTCAGAAGAGGGTGTCGGATTCCCCTGGAACTGGAGTTCTCCTGGAATTAGAGTTACAGACAGTTCTCAGCTGCCATGTGGGTCCTGGGAATCGAACCCGGGTCCTCTGCAAGAATGGTCGGCGCTCTTAACTGCTAGGCTATCTCTCCAGCCCCGGCAGTGTTCTTTTCCGTAGAGATTGACAGAACACAGTGTTGCTCAAGATCTGAGGAGGAAGGTTCTGTCAGTTTGGGTACAAGAACATAAATTTCAGAGTTTTGAAGGAAATAACTACCAATATTTTATAAAATATAAAAAGAAATAATAGTATTTGACTCAGATAAAGGATTGGAGTTACTCTAAGGGGAGAATCAAATGAATTATCAAAGGGTGTTTTTTTTTCAAGTAGTTCTCAACAGTGTTCTTCAAAATACAATAAAAATTTGGCAAGAAGTTAAATGTTTCTCAATTAGGGATTAAGTTACAAATGGTTGTGAAATGAATTTTGGTACATCTGTGACATAGGTTGATGTATGGCAGAGTTTTACAGAGAAATTATGGCTCATAGGTCAAATCTAGCTCACACCCTGGATTTGCTAGTAAAACTTTATTGGAGTACACCCAGTTATACTCTTCATCTATACATGAATTGATTTATGTAATTCACAGTTTCATACAGTGTGTTCTTCATCAGTGGAAGAATTAAGTAGTTGCATCAGAGCCTGAGTAACCTGGGCAGCTTGATGTATTTAATATCTTTCTCTTTGCTGACAAGTTTAGTTGCTTCTAACATATATCTAGAGACATTGATATGGAAAGGTGTCTGTAACACATTATGGACTGAGAAGAAAACAGAGCCCCAGACCTCATGTGTACTGTTAGTCCTGTCATATAAATAAAATACTGTGATGGGAGATAATATTCTGGGATTTATATGAGATTTTTAGGTTTTTTTTTAACATCTTTACAATGATTGTATCTCTTGAATTAATAAATAAAGTTAGGTTATTAGTTGAAAAGCAAACTTGGGAGATAGTTGCATAAAATAACTTGTATTAAAAAAAAAAAACAGAGGAAACAGAGCTACTGAGCTGACATAGGTAAACTATAAAAGTCTTGAGAGGGACCGGAGGGATGGCTCAGCAGTTAAGAGCACTGGCTGTTCTTGCAGAGGACCTAGGTTAGGTTGCCAGTACCTACCTGGTGGCTAACAACCTTCTGTAACTCTAGTTCTAAGGGATCTAACACCTCTTCTGATCTCTGTGGCACTGCATGGCCCAGGTGGACTTACATACATGCAGGTAATACACTCATACACATAAAAAAATCAAAATATAAAAAATAAAACATAAAAAGACTTGCAAATACTGCCAAATGAAATTGTTTTGATTTCAGATTAGCAAACCTTAAAACCACTAGATACTGGTGGGGAGGACCGATTAAACTCTTCATAAATTGCTGGTGGCTTTATAAACTATAATTATAGGAAATAATTTGGCAATGTTTGGGTGCTTTTTTACTTTCACATCTTTAATGTATACTTTAAATAGTCATTTCATTTTTGAGAGTATATACTTCTAAAGAAATCTTCCATTTGGGGAAGATTGGATACACTAAGTTTTTTTAAAAAATGCAAAATTTTTTGACATAAATTAATTCAAACATAAAATCCACACAGTGCCATGTTTAACATGGAGACAAAAATCTGTATTGGACAATATACCATGCTAAGGAGGTTGCTAACATCTGGGCTCTCTGTATAAGTGGGTGGGGTGGACTGCAAAGCAGCCACTCTAGAGAACAGCTCTTTACCTTCTTGTAAAATTAAATCTGCACTTATCGTAGGTAGCCCAACAATTCCACCCTGCATACTTACCCTTAAGAAATGACAACTTCTCTTCATACAAAACATGTGTAAATATTTATAGTGATTATTCTGTTCTTAATTGTCAAACACTAGAAACAATTCAAATGCTCTTCAGTAGGTGAACAGATAAAATGTGGCATACCCATCCAGTGGGTTGCCACTGAGTATCACAAAGGAGAGTCTTATTATATACATAGGAAATTGGCTGAATCATAAAGCATAAGCCAAGTAAAAGAAGATAGTATCAGAAACACACAGTGTGATTGTGCTTATATGTCCTTGAAAAGATGTGAGCGTGGGATGGAGAGCAGATCGGTGTTGGTACATGTTAAGGTGGAGAGTGTGTGGCTATAGAGAGAGGACACAGGGGTTCCTAGACATGGTGAGCCACTCTGTATCCACTAAAACTCAGCAAGCTTGATTGTATGTTAACTTAAAAATTAACCTGAAATGTATAGGAAAAACTGGAAGACAAAGCACTAAAAATTACTTGTTTAAGATTATGGTATTGTGGGTGATTTTCATTGTCTTTATTATTTTCTAAACTTAAATGAAAACTTGTTATTTTATTACTAAGTAATATGCTTATAAACAAACTTTCCAAGTACTCTAAAATCATAGTAGTTTGTGAAGTTTGCTATCTGAAGACATTGTACATCTTGAATCAACAGAGACAGTAAAAATTTTGTCTAGGAGCCTTCTTGTGAAACTGATAAAATGGGCAGTATTGTCTTTAGAAAGTAATCATGAGGGGCTGGAGAGATGGCCTAGCAGTTAAGAGCGCCGACCGCTCTTGCAGAGGACCCGGGTTCGATCCCCAGCACCCACATGGCGGCCGAGAACCGTCTGAAACTCCAATACCAGGAGAACTCCAGTTCCAGGGGAATCCGACACCCTCTTCTGACCTCTGCGGCGTTGCACGACACGGGTGCACAGACTTGCATGCAGACAGTACATTCAATACACATACAGAAATAAAAAAAAAAAAAAAGTAATCATGAAATTTGTACTATGATATTTGTGTGTGGGGAGGTGCTTAGGATTGAATATTGATCTTGTGCTTGCAAGGTAGCCAGTCTCCCTTGAACCGCATCCCAGCTTCCTCTGATACCTTTGAAACCAAATAAATGAGAATGCTTCACAAGGTGCCAGTTACCCCATGTGAAAAGCTGTTGTTGCAGGGCTAGAGAGATGGCTCAGCAGTTAAGAGCACCGACTGCTCTTGTACAGGACCCGGGGTTCAATTCCCAGCACCCACTCGGTGGCTGAGAACCATCTTTAACTCCAGTTCCAGAGGAATCCAACATCCTCTTCTGACCTCCGTGGCATTGCACGACATGGGTGCACCAACCTACATGCAGACAGTACACTCATACACATAAAAAAATAATAAATAAATTTTAAAAAAGAAAAGCTGTTGTCTCATTTGATCCCCTTAACTCCTCCATCTTCCTGGAAATTTAGTGGGTGCTTTTCTGCCTGCAAAGAAGAAACTGAGGCACAGGAACTCTAGAGGAAGCAGTGGACATAAAATATCATTTGCTTTCATTTTTCTTTTGAAAGATTATACTTTTTTATTGCTTGCTAACTGTGAAATGACATTACCCCCTTTTTATCTTCTTAGAATCTTCTAGACACCGTTCTAAATTAAATGATGTTTGTTTGGGAGAGAAAACTAATGTGTTATCTTGTTGAAAATTCACACGTGCTTCAGCCACAGTGAACTTTTCCCATATGTTTGTCTTTCAGGATTTTATACTGCACACTGATTCTGCCTCTGCATTACCTTGAGCCTTTCTTTTCCTACATCTTCCTCAACCTCCAGCTCATCATCCTGCAGGGCCTTCACTTTTACTGGGGCTATTTTATCCTGAAGATGCTCAATAGATGTATATTCACAAAGGTAAGCACTGCCCAAGTCAGAGTGTTTCTAAGTAGTAGACTTCATTGCTGGATTAAAAGTGAGGCCCAGACAATAGAACACTACATTCATTCATCATTTTGTTTGATTGTTTTGTGGTCCAGGAAGTGACCCTAGGACTTCGTGCATGTTAGGAAAATGTTCTACTACTGAGTTATATCACTAGCCTATTTCATTCATTGTTTTAACCAGAATTCTTTATTTTTCTTGGTTTGATCATTTTTGTTTTGTTTTATTTGGATTTTGTTTGTTTATTTTGTTTTGAGGTGCTAGGGATCAAACCAAGGCTTGCACATGCTGGGTAGTGTTCTACCAGTGAACCATTATCTGATTTTTGTGATAAAAATGCCCTCTACAATATAGTTAAATTTTCATATGTAGGTCTTTAAAGAACTTTAATGCTTTAGGGGCCTCAGGGTGTTGTTCAGTGGTAAATGCTTTTCCAGCATCTCCAACACTGAAGGAAAAGGAAAAATAATAGTTTTATTATAAGATATGTTATTTTGAAATGTTTTAATTAGTTATTTTTCTTTTTATGTGGAGAGGTGCTTTGTATACATGTCTATAAGTGCACCTGAGCATACAATGCACAGGAGGCCAGGAGAGGGCATTGCATCTCCTGCAACTCCAGCACCCCCTGGAGTTACAGGTGGTTATTAGCTGCCATGTCAGTGCTGGGAATTGAACCTGGGTTCTCTACAAGGGCAGCAAGTGTTCCTCACCACTGAGCTGTCTGTCTATCCCCTATTTTGATATTTTTTAATCCAAAAAAATGGATACTCTTTGAGGATGCTGTAATAAGTCAACATGTTTTTGAATTTTGAGACATGCTTTGTTTTGTGTGTGTGTTATGCGTATGTGTTCATGTGCATGTGTGCATGTGATTGCGCATACAAATATGTAAACATACATATGGAGGCCAGAGGTGGACGTCTTACTCAATTGCTTTCCACCATATATCTTTTGATGAATATTTTAATTGAATTTTTATGCATTTCTTACATTTCTTTTATTGAATTTTGGTTTCGTTTATACATAACATCTCAACAAGTCTCTATCACCTTTATACCCCTTCCCCATTGGCGCCCCTCACAGCCCCCCTCTGGAATTCATACATTCTGTCATTTGTGTTAAGGCCTATTGTGCCAGATTACTTTCCCCAAATGTTCCTCAGTGCAAGTTCATCCACTGAGTCTAGTCAACCTATCCAGAGTTCCTTGCTATAAGAAGGCCAGTTCTTTCTTACCCAACAGTAATCAGATGCTAAAATTGGGTTCTACTTCCCATTTTCCCAGTTCCATGCTGGGTTTTTGTCTGGTTGAACTTGCATGGGTCTTGTGCATGCTGACACCATTGCTATAGGTTTATCTGAGCAAGGTCCTAGGAACTTCTTGTATTTTATTTCTATATGGTCTTTCATCACCTCCCTGGGTCTTACAATCTTTCTGCCCCTCTTCTGCAGTGGTCCCTGAGCCCTGGGTGAGTAAAGCTTAATATAGGAGACCTGCCCATGGACCCAAATTCTTTATAGACTCCTAATCTCCACAGTTTGGCCACTTATGACCTTTTGGGTTCCTGGCCCCCTGTTACATGAGGGAGCTTCCTTGATGAGAATTTCATTAGTGTCCTCTTGGCCCCTTGTTCTATGTTGCATTAGGCTTTGGTGTAGAGGTTGCATTATAGATGTACAGCTTAGGGTTGGACAATACACAGACAATGTCTGTGTGTGACCAGTTGTGGTGCTCTGTAGTAGTCTTCATCTGGTGCAAAAGAAGCTTCTTTGATGAGTGGTGAATGGGATATTCGTCTGTAAGTATAAGGATACCTATGTTGCACATAATAAGATATTAACTTCGCCTAGGGATGTGACAGCATTGGGAATTTCTTTAAGATCTATAACCTCTCCAAGTGTGTGCATATGAATCTGTTTACAGTATCACACACTAGTTTCCATTGAGTAGGCTTTAAGTCCAATTAGTAGTCATTGATTGACCCCAAGATAAAAGTGCCACTACTGCACCAATGTTGTATGCTGTGCTGGACAGTGATGTGGATATTTGGTCTTAAAACTTGTGTTAGACCATTGACTGCTGTTCTGCCTTAACAGCTTGCGTAGTGCTCTCCAAAGTCATGAGAAGTGGCTTTCAGGGGAGGTGGCTTCCAGGTCAGTTCCAGCTTCATTGCTCCCAATCCAGTCTCTAAATTATGTCCTGCCTTCGGCAATAGGGTCTTGCCTTCAGGTTCTGAGAGACAATCAAGGTCTATGGCAGTAGCCTGTGTACCTTTGGGAGTCTCTTGGACTACCCTGGCCAACAACTCAAAAGAAGGTTTCTCCTGTCTGGCCCTGTTTTTTGTTACATAGCCTTCAGCTATGTACACGCACTCATGTAAAGATACTCTATGAATAATTTGTCATTAGATTGTTAGACTAATATGATTGCCTCAGGTTTTTTACCCTAGCTAGGCATTATTTATCTCTCCTCTCTCCCCCTCCCTGTCTAATCCTCCCTCCATGTCTTCTTATTTAAAGTCTCTCCATTTTTACCATGTGTCCCTTGATAATACCAGTCTCCTACGGCCCCACTTCTCTTGAGCTCCTTTCCCTTTATTGCCAAATTTCCTTCTATAACCCTTCCTCTCCCCTCCTATTTAGATGCCCTGCTTTTATCCACTTCTCCCTTTGTAACACCTGTCTCCTGCTCAGGTTCTTTCTTTTCCTTTACCTCCCTGGTTCTTTTCCATTTTCCAGGTTCCTGGAGTTACATCAAGGTATATGTAACATGTAAAGATTTGGTGCTAGGATCTGCAAATGAGCGAGAACATACGTTGTTTGTTTTTGAATCTGTGTTACTTCACGTAGTATAGCAGCTTCTAGTTCCATCCATTTGCCTGCAAATTTCATGACGTCATCTCTCTTTACCACTGAGTAAAACTCCATTGTGTAAACGTGCCACACTTTCATTATCCACTCATACATTGAGGGACACTTAGGTTGTTTCCATCTCTTAGCTATTGTGAAAAGGGCAGCAACAAACATGGATGTGCAAGTATCTCTGCAATAGGAGGAGTCCTTTGGGTCTATAACCGGATCAAATGGTAAGTTCATTTTCCATTTTTTTTTTTTAAAGAGTTCTCCACGCTGTTTTCCATAGGGGTTGCATGAGCTCACACCAGCAGTGAAATAGCATTCCCTTTCCCCACAGCCTCTCCAGCATTTGGTATCATTTGTTTTCTTGATCTGAGCTGGTCTGACTGGGGTAAGATGAAATTTTAAGTGGTTTTAATTTGCATTTCCTGAATTACTAAGGACATTGAACACTTTTTAAGATGTTTCTTAGCCACCTTTATTTCTTCTTGTGAGAACTCTCTGTTCAGATTTTTTTTTAAGGTAAATAAAGGTAGGCATTTATTCCAGGAAATGTGCTCTTTCTCTTGAGCTAATCCACAGCCCGGCCATCCTGAGGGCCATGAAATGCATGCTTCTGAGAGGCGAGGAGAGCCTTTTATAGGGGGAGGGGAGATGGTAACCTATTGGAATCTGGCCAGCTAAGCCAGGTGAGGGCCTCAGTTCTGGAGGTAGGTCTCAGGTCCAGAGGTCTCATGGGAATCTGGCCTGACCTGAAAAGAAAGGAGGGTCTTTCTGGTCTGTGCCATCTTGGCTTTGCTCCTGGCCTGACCTAACATCCCAGACTCTTAGAGTTTAGGGGGGTGTCGACTCTGCTCTGGCTTCTTCCTGCTGAGCTGGGATGTTGAAGGGAGGGAGAGTCGGGAGTAGGCATGATCGTGGGCACAGGGATGTAGGGGTGTAAAGACCACTCTGGAGACCTCCTGGATGTGTTCCTGCAAGAAGCAGAGGAGACCTGGTGCTAAGATCAGAAGGAGTGTCCTGGTTGAGTTTGGAGAGACTCCTCTTACTGTTAGATGATCTTGGTTGGAGGACAGGGTCTAAACGTGGGCTTTCCAGTTTCATCCATCCAGGTATCCCGAGTGTGGACATGCCAGCAGGATGTTGAATCTGGCACAGCATCACCTGGTCGGGTGAAGATTGAGACAATAACAAGACAAAGGGCAACTGGGCAGGGCTGTCACAGAGTCTGGTACCTGTGGCAGCAGGGGGAGCAGAGGAAGGGGAAGTACAGAGGGTGAAGGCTGTCATACCTGACAATTCAGACCTGTCCTTGGGGGTCTCTGCAAAACCTGAGAACAGTGGGTCCCAGCTGTTTGCTGGACCATCCATCCTGGATTGCGGCTCTCTTGAGTCTGGACAAATGATACCATGTGTCTGGCCTAGAAGTTTGGCTACTGATGGCGTAGTAAGGATGACGATGTGGGGTCCAGTCCACCTGGGATCAAGAGACTTAGGAGATAAAGTTTTAAGGAGAACACTGTCCCCTTGTGTGAGAGGGCAGGTCAGTGGTTGTGGCAGATAGTGGGGTCAAGCTGTTTGGAGAGAAACGCTACTGCCCGGTATGAGGGCTCAATGGATTGAGCTAAGGACCCTGTGGCCACTCCCAACTTTCTGTTTATAAAGAGGTAGAAAGGGTATGAAGAGTCCGGGACAGCCAAAGAAGGGGTTAGCCAGGAGGGCATCCTAAGAAGTAGGGGGCAGCCAGGAGGGCGTCCTAAGGAGAAGTAGGGGGCAGCCAGGAGGGCGTCCTAAGGAGAAGTAGGGGCAGCCAGGAGGGCGTCCTAAGGAGAAGTAGGGGCGGCCAGGAGGGCGTCCTAAGGAGAAGTAGGGGCGGCCAGGAGGGCGTCCTAAGGAGAAGTAGGGGCAGCCAGGAGGGATCCTAAGGAGAAGTAGGGGCAGCCAGGAGGGGTCCTAAGGAGAAGTAGGGGCAGCCAGTAGGGATCCTAAGGGGAAGTAGGGGTGGCCAGGAGGGATCCTAAGGAGAAGTTGGGGGTTGCCAGGAGGGATCCTAAGGAGAAGTAGGGGCAGCCAGGAGGGATCCTAAGGGGAAGTAGGGGCAGCCAGGAGGCATCCTAAGGAGAAGTAGGGGCGGCCAGGAGGGGTCCTAAGGAGAAGTAGGGGCAGCCAGGAGGGATCCTAAGGAGAGAGAGGTGGATGAAAGCGGGGTGGGAGAGAGGCCCTGAGGGGGTCTCCTTAGCTGCCTGGTACAAGGGTTCAGCTGTAACAGCAAAATTAGGGATCCAGTGATGGAAGAAGCCCACCAATCCTAGAAAAGAGAGGATGTGGTCTGCTGTCTCTGGAGGCTGTAGGTCTCATATGGCATTGGCTAGATCTGACTTGAGAGTACTGGAAGGATTAGGACCAGAGTCAAAGCAGGAGAGATAACCTGCCAAGGCTTGGCTGCAAACCTGGTTTTTGGGTCCTCCCATGTAAAAGCAAAAGGAAGTATGAAGGCATGGTAAAGAAGGCCAGGACAGTGAAATGGAAGACTGAGGTTTAAGGGTTAGGGCATTTTCACGATATTAGTTCTTTCAGTCTATGAGCATGGGAGGTCCTTATATCTTCTGGTGTCTTCTTCATTCCCTTTCTTTAAATATTTAAAATTTTCATTGTAGAGATCTTTAATGCCTTTGGTCAGATTTGTTCTGAAATATTTTATTTTCTTTGAGGCTATTGTGAATGGGAGGGTTTTCATGTACTCGTTCTCCAATTGCTTGTTATTGGTGTATAGAAAGGCTACTGATTTTTATAGATCAATTCTCTAACCTGCCACTTTACTAAAACTGTTAATCATTTCTAGGAGTTTTCTGGTAGAATTTTTGGCATCTCTTAGGTATAATATCATATCATCTGTACAAAGGGATGATTTGACCTCTTCTTATCCAATTAGTACTCCTTTAATTTCCTTCTCTTGTGTTATCGTTCTAGCAAGAATTTCAAGCACTATATTAAAAAGGAGTAGAGATAATGGGTAGCCTTGCTGGATTCCTGATTTTAACAGGAATGCCTCCAATTTTTCTCCATTTAGAATGATGTTGGCTGTGGGTTTGTTTTATATAGCTTTTAATTATGTTGAGGTATGTTCCCTCCAGTTCAATTCCCTCTAGGACTTTTAACATAAATGCATGTTGAATTTTATCAAAGGCCTTTTATGCACCTATTAAGATGACCATGCGATTTTTGTCTTTGATCCCATTTATATGATTTATGACATTTATTGACTTCTGTATATGAAACCATCCCTGTACCTGGAATAAATCTGACCTGATCATGGTAAATGACCTTTTTGATATGTGCCTATATGCAGTTTGCAAGTATTTTGTTGAGAATTTTTGCATCTATATTCATTAAGGAAGATGGATCTATAGTTTTCTTTTTTGGTTGTATCTTTGCTGGGTTTTAGTATTAGAGTGATGCTGGCTTCATAGAATTTGGGAATTCTCCCTCTGTTTCTATATTTTTGAATAATTTAAGTAATTCCACCATATCTCTTTTGAGACAGGATCTCTCACTGAAACTGGAGCTCATCAATTTGGCTAGCCTTTGGCCAGTGAGCTCCGGGGATCCCCCGTTTCTGCCTCCACAGATTACAGATGTGTGCAGCTGCAGTGTCTAGCTTTTATATGATGGTGCTAGACATCTGAACTCAGGTTCTTAGTCTGGCAAGAACTTTACCCACTCAACCATTTCACAGCCCCAAGATAACCTTTTTAATGATAGTTAAATACTACTTCAGAGTTTTATGGCTCTTTGCTGAACATCCAGTTTATATGTAATACTTACCCCATGAACTTACTTAAATGCTTGAAGTATTGTCCTTCATCTGGCTATATTCTGTTTCTAAAAAGACCTTTGCTAAATGCAGCCATACATTGCTTAAGTACAGATCACATTTGGAAAGATGCATTGTTAGATTATTTGGTTGTTGTGTGAACACCACTCATACTGTACTCACACACACCTAATTAGTATTGCCTATTACATATATAGCCTTTATGGTATACCATACTGCTCCTAGGGCCATTACAATGTTAAATCAAGCAGAGGAGAAAATGATGAGACATGCTAAACTTGAGATGAGACAGATGGTAGAGTGACATGGCACGTGACTTTGTGATACACTTCTCTATAAATATATAAAGGATCATTGTAAGACAACAAGATGAGGTATACAGAAAAACACACAAGCCAGTAGCATAATCATTTATTATCATTATAAAGTACTATGTATTACACATAATACTCTGCTATACTTTTATGTGATTGGCAGTACAGTAATTGCTTTATACCAGCATCACCTCAGTATGTAAATAACATATTGTACTACAGTGTGTGAACAGCTGCAACCTCACTAGATGATGGACATTTTTCAGTTTCATTGTATTCTTAAAAGACTAACAGCTCACCTGCGATTTGTGATTGACCAATAGATGGTCATATTATATATAATTATAGTAACAGACTGATAACATCTTTTAGACAATAGGCAGTTTGTGTTTGAACTCAGTCTGGACTTTAATCCAGAACAGAGTAATGGAAGGTCTAGAGAAATGAGTAAGGCACAATCACCCACTTTAGGGAAGTGGTCCACCTTCCAGTAGATAGCAGCTAACTATACTGAAAGGGTATATGCTAAGCACAGGCTCCAGGGCTTGCTGTGAAAGAAAGATGAAAGAAAAATCCATTGATTCTTAGGACCAGGGGAGAGTCCATTGAGTAGTAGGGTTTGGGTTATACATTGAAAGCAAGTTTTTAAAGTCAGACTGCAGTCTTTTTGGAAAAGACACATCAAAGGACGTTTCAGTTAAGTGTCTTTGACCTTTGCTACTGCAGCTGGTCCACTCTGGGGTGCCAGCATGCATGCATAGCAGCATTACATGACCAGCATTGAGGAACTGCCTGCAGTTACTAATTAGGTCAATTCCTTTTGATTAAATCTGATTAATTCACTTTTCTACTCTAGTAAATTTATCTCAGAGGCCACTGAAAAGTGGACAAATGAAGTGGACACTGCACTTATGGCCCTCTGAGTTTTAAGCCATCTCCTAAGCTTCTAGATATAGATAAGAGTGTAGGAAACTGAGTCACATCTGGGTTAATTTTTTAAATCACAAATCCTGAGAGACTTGGGGGAGTGTTTTTAAACCTAAATTACTGATATGAACTTGTTTTGTCAAGAATTGACCCTTTTCTCCTAAAATTAGAGTGCCAAGAAAAGAACTTCCAGGAATGTTCTAGCTTATGTGAGCTCTAGTAGTTTTCCTATGAAAAGCTTACCTCTGAGTGACAGATAAAGTTGAAGAAACAGAGACAAGGTTCAGAGCTGGGACAGCTAGACAGTTGATCCATTCAGAGTTTGTCATAAAGAGGGGAACTTTCAGCTGAACCTGTAGTTTCATCTGGTCACACCTTCCTGGACCTTCAGTCCCCATGAAGAAATGGGCTTCTTATTAAATGGTGAGTGGAAATAATTTCAGACCTGGCAGGGAGCCAGGAAGAGCCACACTTGGAAGCCAGAGGACACCCCCTTTGGTTTCATTGTGATTTTCATATTTCTGATCCGTAATGGGTCATGCCAAGCCTGATTAGAAACCCAGCTGCCTGGCAAGCTGTGGATAAGAGTCCCCGATTTCTGATGCTGTACTTGGGAAAGCTGTTTCCAATTGCAATTTGACAGCAGTGGCCGGGGCCCCACAGCCCTCATTCTTGCTGCATATGACTTCAGCTGGCTTGCATATGCACTCTCTTTTCCACAGCGGTGGCAAAACTGGCTGTGAAATCAGCTTATTCCTCCAAAGCCATAAAGCCTCCTTTTAAAGAATGGCGTTTGAAGGGAGAGTTGCCCTGCAAAGAAGAGAGGGGGAGCGGCGGGAGCTGAAATTCTTAGGAGACCAAGTAAATCAATTTCCAACTCTATTTAAAAAGCATTTAGCATTTCATGCAACTTTGGTTGTTACTAAGGTGACTAATTCTTGGCTACTTTAAAAGTGGAATCACAGAAGTCTATAGACCTCCAAAACTTTCTTTTAAGTCTTACACCAAAGATCAGGAATTTGTCCCATCAGTTCCTTACACACAATAAGCTCTTAGTAAATCATTTTGAATATGCAAATGGTAGGTGATTTGGGGAAACGAACCATACTGTTTTAGGTGGAAAGTTGCAAAATAGTGCTTTAATCATTTTAGACTACATGAATTTGGACAGCAAGCTAAAAACAAGGTTCCAATTTTTTCTGTAGTAGTAGTTATATCTTATTTTCCTTAAATGCCTGAGTTCCTGCATTCTTGCAGATGCATGAAGAATAAGGGCCCGACTATTTGCTTTTGATGTTGAATATCTTTTTAATGTTTTATTATTTTTATTTTATGTGTAGGAGTGTATTGCTTGCATGTAGGCAGGTTCCTCTGTGTTGTGCAGTACTCACAGAGGTCAGAAGAAAGTGTCAGATGTCCTGGAGCTGGAGTTACAAATGGTTGTTAGCTTCCATGTGGGGTGCTAGGAATTGAACCTGAGTCTTCTGTAAGAGCAGCAAGTGCTCTTAACAGCTAAGCCATCTCTCCAGCTCCTCTTTAATATCTTAAAATAAGAATATGTCTGTAGAACTAGGGAGATGGCTAAGTCATTAAAGCACTTGCCTTGCAAGCATGCGGGCTTGAGTTCCATCCCTAGAACTCATGTTAAGATACGGGGTGTGATAACACGTATTTGTGACCCTGGTACTTGAGAGGCAGAGATAGGAGGATCTCTGGGACTCACTGAAAGCCAGCCTAGCCTAATTAATGAGCTCCAGGCCAACAAGAGACCCTCTTTCAGAGGAGGTGGGTGACATCTTAAGGATGACACCCAAGGTTGTCCTCTGGCCTGCACATATACACATGAACATATACATACATGTAAATAAAAGAACATCACTATAATTTCAGGATTCTTACATATATGGACTGTACTTAGCAGACATCTTGCTGCTTGAGAACTTGTTCTCTGATTCCTATAAAATGGATGATTTTCTGATGCACTACTAACCCACACAGCACAGGAGGAAGCATGACAGGATGACATATTCATCTTGTCATTCTCTGTGTAAGCACAAGAAATGCTTTTAGAGGAAATTAGAAGCAACATATCATGCTTTTGTTTAACATTACTTAAGAACTTGATCATCCCTAAGCTCTTATTTTCTTCTTTCTAAATGTCATACTGGACCGTGGCCAGCTCAAGCGTGTCTCTGTGACATCGTACACTGGTAAACAGCCATGACCTATGGGAGGAGCTGGAGCATGCAGCCTACAGCCCAGCTGCGAATGCTGTCCTCTGGCAAACTGCCCCAGCCACAGCAAGTCAGTGGGCAGTGTCTCTTAGGTTTGCAGAGTGACCTTTGCTGGCCCTGCACTGATCTGATGAAGAGTGGAGCACACTAGTAGTGAGGAGACTGAGGCCTGCCCCAAATTTATAGTGATTTTTTTTTTTTTTATGGTTAAACCAAGAATGAAACTTGGGTCTCTAACTTTTTTCATTGTTCTTATTTTGAATGAAGGGTGAAAAATGAATAACCAGAAAACTAATTGAAAATACTTGCCTGGAGTAAAAAATAAGTACATAAACAAAATAACTAATCAAACTATGAGATTAAAACGCATCACAGGGATGGGGAGGTAGCTTTGTTGGCAACACACTTGCTGTGTAAGCATGAAGACCTGAGTTTGATCCTCAAAATCTTCATTAAAGATCCAGGAGTAAAGCCGGGCGTGGTGGCGCACACCTTTAATCCTAGCACTCAGGAGGCAGAGGCAGGCGGATCTTTGTGAGTTCAAGGCCAGCCTGGTCTATAGAGTGAGTTTCAGGACAGCTGGGGCTACATGGAGACCCTGTCTCGAAAAGACCAAAAAATAAAATAAATAAAGGCTAGAAATGTATGATGCCCAAGAAACAGGGCTCCTTGGTGAGCTCCTTCCCAGCTCTCTTGGCCCATGAGATTTCTGTTGCTTTGCCCTTAGTCTATAGTAGACCCACAAGGGCACTGAGATAAGTCTCAGAGAGACTCAACACACATCCTACTTCAAGGTGGAAGCAGAGCTGAAAGTAAGGGCTCATCTTCTAAGCAGGAAAATGGGCCTCCAGGGGAACTGCAGTCAGGACTGCAGCTGACATGGTGATGAGCTCTTCAGCAGATACCTTTTGCCTCCCCCTAATATAACATCATCCGAGTATTCTATGGGGTGTTCACTATACTTTTGCAAGCTATTTGAAAGTTCTCCTTTTGTGTTTCTTTTTTTTTTAAATTTTTTTTTTATTTTATTTATTTCGGTATGTATATCAATGTACTGTCTGCATGCAGGTTTGTGCACCCGTGTCGTGCAATGCCGCGGAGGTCAGAAGAGGGTCTCGGATTCCCCTGGAACTGGAGTTCTCCTGGAACTGGAGTTTCAGACGGCTCTCGGCCGCCATGTGGGTGCTGGGGATCGAACCCGGGTCCTCTGCAAGAGCGGTCGGCGCTCTTAACCGCTAGGCCCATCTCTCTAGTCTAATGCCTCTAACAAAGTACACTTTTGAAAATCACTGGCAGAAATCACTAGAGGCAGGAAGTTTAAGAATGTGCAAAGGGAGCTAATAGATGATAAAGCAAATACTGCAAATCATTCATGTAAATCCCTAATCCCCAGGCAGTCTCATGCTGGAAGGCTTGTGGAGTTTACGACGACACCTAGCAGCTGAAGCCTCTTGGAGGCCCGAACTCAGCCAGCTCTGGCATCAGCTGCCTTCCACAGCCACTTCAAGGAAACACAGTGGCTGAACGAAGTCAACATGACATGCTGTTAACTTCCTCCCCCGCCCCACACCCCTCGTTTTATGGATTTTTCAATCCTAACAATCTTTTTTCCCATCAGAGGTTGATTTGCCTAGAATTAAGAGCTGAAAAGACATGCTGGTGTCTTCAACAGCAAAGGCACACTGCAGTACCAGAATGTGGACACCATCACTGTTCCAACAGAAAAAAGAATCTCTTTAGAAGGGATGTTTCCAGCATGAGACTGCCTGGGGATTAGGGATTTACATGAATGATTTGCAGTATTTGCTTTATCATCTATTAGCTCCCTTTGCACATTCTTAAACTTCCTGCCTCTAGTGATTTCTGCCAGTGATTTTCAAAAGTGTACTTTGTTAGAGGCATTAGACTAGTCAAGTCATCTGACCACTAGGAAGTCACCTGAGCCACTGCCCAAGAAGAAAGCTGTCTAATGCAAGCATGTTACCCTTGTCCATGTGGTTCACATCTAGCCTTTGGCTCCTGTCCCCAAATAGTGACCCCAATGGCTTCTGGGCCATTGATTTACACTTTGCTTCAGTTGGAAAGGGCAGTGAGGGTGGGGAAATCCAAGGAAAAAAGATAAAAGAACCTCTGATGTTGCTTGTACCCATGATTTTCTAAATCATTTCACAGAAATTCAATGAATTTTCATAGAATTCTGAAAGGAATAGATTGCTTCCATTTTCTTAGCAGAGAAACACACACACACACACACACACACACACGGAGAGAGAGAGAAAGAGAGAGAGAGAGAGAGAGAGAGAGAGAGAGAGAGAGAGAGAGAGAGAATGCCCACAGATGTCTTCTATGGAATCTGAGCTTTAGGCACAATTCATGGCTTGTTAATAAAGCTGTACATCCACTCCAGGACGTGAACATTTTATTAAGGGGCTCTTGGACCAAAGATATTGGTAAAAACAGGTGTGGGGAGACCTCCTGCTGGTCAGTGCTATCCTTACTAATCTCCCACTATTTTCTGGGGCCATATCCTGTGTCTACCTTATCACCCCCACTATAAGTCTCAGAGAGAGATTTGCTTAACACAAAAGGAAGCTTTATTCCTGAGAACAAAGTAAAAGAAGTCAGTTTTAGTAGCATCTCCATTCTGATTTACTGTGTGGGCTTTAGTACCTGGATGAGGCACCAGGCAGATGGCTTGATCCTGCATTCTGCTTGGGGAACTGTACATGTACCATCTGTGGCACTCTGGGCCCTCAGAGGGGCCGTGCTTTTCCAGCAGTGTCTTCTCACCACAGGAACCCCAAGGAGAGCGGCACTGGAGACAGCACCTCCTGCAACTCCACAGCCCATGCACTGGAGGCCAGACCTAAGATTTTTTTTTTTTTTGACACTGGTCCACTCCATAATCCTCCACTGGGGTCTAGCTTCAGTAGAGACATCAACTATTGTCAGAACTGACCCTACATCAGGTGACTGCCTAGGTGATGTTTATATGGTACTCTCTAGTCTACCTGGAAAAAAAAATAAATGTATGCCTTGGCACTTACATGGGTATGAGACAGGATGAAGGGTGTGAAGGAACTCTAGGCTTTAGAGAACACCTGAGGACCCTGTCTATTTGGAGGAAGAGAAGGATGAGAGGATGGGGATAAAGCTTCATGTGACTGTACAGGAGGCCTGGACCGCATGTGGCCTACTTTGAAGTTTCCTGGAGCCTTTGTTTTTCTTTCTTAATTCAATGAGAATAAGCATGTATAGACACGTGAGCATTCGGAAGTACTCTGTACTTCCACACCTGTGAGGGAAACTGGGTTGGGTAGAGGGAGAAGTTGAACAGCTCCAATGCAACAAAGGTTCAGCTAATCCCACAGAGAACTCTAGAGCTGGGAGACCCCCCCAGAGGGGTCCCATTTGAGGCAAACCCATCATCAGAATGTCACTGAATATGAGCTTTCTGTGGGGAGGCATAACAAAGCAGCTCATTGCAGCCCAGGCTGACAACAGCCACCAGCTTGCCACTAGTCCCAAGAAAATTCCATTTCTCTATGTCTGGAGGTGCCCTAGGAATCAGAGGCCTGGAAGCTTGGTGAAGTCTTTTAAGGTTTTTTTTTTTTTTAACTTTTTTTTTCGGTCTTTTTTGAGACAGAGTCTCCAGCTGTCCTGGAACTCACTATGTAGACCAGGCTGGCCTTGAACTCACAGACATCCGCCTGCCTCTGCCTTCCAAGTGCTGGGATTAAAGGCGTGAACCACCATGCCCAGCTTAAAGACAGTTCTTAGCCACTATGTGGGTGCTGGGAATCAAACCCAGGTCCTCTGCAAGAGCAGTTGGTGCTCTTAATTGCTGAGCCATCTCTCCAGTCCCCTAAAAAAAACTTATTTTTTTGAGGTTAGTAACTGTCTTTTCCTACAGTGTTATGATCAGGACAAAAAGCTATGTGTGAAATTTCTGTCTCAGGTTGTAAGGCCCGGAGTAAATGGTAGTGTTTGAAGCCATCATGGATTGGGAAAATTAACATAGTAAAAATGTCCATTCTACCCAACTAATATACAGATTCAACGCAATCCCAATTAAAATCCCCAAGAGTTTCTTCACAAGCTTGGAAAAAAAGTCCTTAATTTCATATGGAAAAACAAAAGACCCCGAATAGCCAAAGCAACCCTGAGCAAAAAGAGCAATACAGGGGGGATCGCTATACCAGATTTCAGACTATACTACAGGGCAATAGTCATGAAAACAGCTTGGTACTGGCACAAAAACAGACCTGTTGACCAATGAAACAAAACTGAAGATCCAAACTTGAGCACATTCAATTTCAGCTGCCTCATATTTGACAAGGGGGCCAAGAAGACACAATGGAGGAAAGACAGCATCTTCAACAAGTGGTATTGGCAAAACTGGATCACCACTTGTAGAAGAATAAAGTTAAACCCCTACCTCTCACCCTGTACAAAAGTTAACTCCAGATGGATCAAAGATCTCAACAGGAAACCCAAAACTCTGAAGGTGATAGAAGAAAAAGTTGGCAGCACCCTACAAGACATAGGTGTAAGAAAAGTCTTCCTAAATCAGACGGCAGCTGCACAAGAAATAAGATCGACAATTGACAAATGGGACCTCATTAAACTCAAAAGCTTCTGTACATCAAAAGAAATAATCGGGGCTGGAGAGATGGCCTAGCGGTTAAGAGCACCGACTGCTCTTACAGAGGACCCGGGTTCGATCCCCAGCACCCACATGGCGGCCGAGAGCCGTCTGAAACTCCAATTCCAGGAGAACTCCAGCTCCAGGGGAATCCGAGACCCTCTTCTGACCTCCGCGGCATTGCACGACACGGGTGCACAGACTTGCATGCAGGCAGTACATTCATACACATACAGAAATAAATAAAAAAATTAATTAAAAAAAATAAATAAAAAAATAAATGGTGTTGGGAATTGGATGTGGACTTGCAGATGAAAGAAACTGGACCCTTATCTCACACTACATAAAAATAATTTAATCTGTACAAAATATCCAAATGTAAGACATAAAATTATAAAGCTACTAGAAGAAAATATGGAGGAGGGGTATGACATTAGCCTGAGTAAAGGTTTTTTGGCTAGAATCAAAATCTACTGACAACAAAACAAACAAAAAAATGACAAATATAATGGCACCAAGCTTAAAAGCTTCCACACAGCAAAAGAACAGCCAACAGATTAAAGAGACAACTCACTTGGATCAGGAGAAATCATTTGAAACTATCCATATCACAAACGCTAATCTCCAAAATATGGAGAGAGTTCACACAAGACAATAGCAGGGAAATATGTAACTCTGAACGCATATCTTTCAAAGGATATGAATTGTGAATGAAAGTTCCCAGAAAAGTGTGTCATGAAACTGAACCATCTGCAAAGGCTGATTAATTGATTAGAAATTCAATAATTGTGAAGAATTTGGAATGTTAAAGATAGAGAGCCTAATTCCATTTATCTGGGGCTATCTTTTTTTAAAATATTTGTTAATTTTTTTTAGTGTGGTGCAATGCCGCAGAGGTCAGAAGAAGACATAGGATTCCCCTGGTACTTGAGTTAAAGACTGCTCTTAGCCACCATGTGGGGCTGGGAATTGAACCCGGGTCCTCTGCAAGAGCAGTAGGTGTTCTTAACCACTGAGCCATCTCTCCAACCCCTATCCTAGGCTATCTTTAGTCCCCCCAAATAACATTCTTTTCCCATCTTTGTTTCTGACTTCATATACTATGACTAATAGATAAAATCTTTTGGAATGTATTAATTTAGCAGACCACCAACTTCTACTAACCAAAAGGCCAAGTGTCGAGTGTCTTCAGATAGCATCTGAAAACTATAGCTGGTATTTCCTTTTTGCTGTAAAAACTTCCCACTTAATGTTTCCTCCAGTGTAGCTTTTAGATTTATGACTTTTCTTTGTTCTGTTACTATAAAAGCTTCATGAAACTATTACAATGTTGGGGCATAGAATTTTTGTTAATCTGAATCTATGTTCCCCGGTGGCTCATATCTGGTTCTAGAATATACTGTCTCTTTATCCCCTTACAATGGGGTAATTCCACCAGAGAAGGCCACTCAGACACAAAATGATGCCAAAAGAAAGTCTTTAGTGAGCTGACGACTACACACTGGACATTCAGTCTCAGGTGTGGGGCCTTGAGCTATGGTTGGGAGAATTTTATACATAAAAACCTGTTCTCCAACTCCAGTCCTAGTTCAGTTGAATTAAACTTTTCTATTTCCATATGCTGAGTTAAGTTTTAACTCTGGGCTCAGCTGGGGTTTATAATATGGCGCAACTATGGACACCACACACTTTGAGGTAAACCAACAAAATCCTGTATGTGTGTGTGTGTGTGTGGTAATTAATGCAAATTAAAACCACAAAGACTATCATCTCACATCTTTTAGAATGAATATTACCAAAAAATGAGTGCTGGTGAAATGTGGGTGAATGAGAACAGAATGAGAATGCTTGTAATCTGTTAAGTAGGAGTGTGAATTAGCACAGCCACTCTGCAAACTCTACTGGAGATCCACTCCTTAAAATCCTAGAAATACAATTGCTATACAATCTAGCAAAATCACTCCTGGGCATACATCCAAAGGGAATGAAATGAAGATATCAATGAAATATCTGCATTTCCACATTCATTTCATCATTTTTCACAGCCATGATACAGAAGTAGCCTAGGATTCAACAGGCAGGTAAACGAGTAAAGAAAAATTGGTATATATGCACATTAGAGTGCTGTATAGCTGCTATTCACAAGAATTCTTGTCATGCATGATACCCAGCTATGAACCTGGGGAATATGGTCCTAGGTGAAATAAGCCAGGCATAAAAAGAAAAATCTTATATGAATTCATTTATATGTGAATTCCAAAAAGAAACCTAGGTCATAGAAACAGAGTAGAAAATGTTTAGCAAAGAATAGGGGGGGGGGG
>VZQC01010467.1:3297085-3343761 GCA_009823505.1 Rhizomys pruinosus | reverse complement strand
GCACCTAGAAGGTAAGCTTCATTAGGATTCATTAAAAATAGTTGTTACTAGTAGGATCCAGAGAGGGGCCTGATGTCTGCAGCAATCTGAGGCATTTCTTCCCTTCAATGCCCAGAGGAGTCAATCCTTCTGATGGCACTTTCTGGTACATCCTACTCACTGCAAAGCTGCATTTTCTTTCTCAGCCATTAAGTTGGTTTTTAGCCTTTTTCTTACAGTGTCTAATTTGTGTTTTATCTTATCTAACACTATGTTTAATTTGGGGTATTTTAGTATTCCTATAAAATATATTCCAGCTGGGCGTGGTGGCGCACGCCTTTAATCCTAGCACTTGGGAGGCAGAGGCAGGCGGATCTTTGTGAGTTCAAGGCCAGCCTGGTCTACAGAGTGAGTTCCAGGACAGCTGGGGCTACAGAGAGACCCTGTCTCAAAAAGACAAAAAAAAAAATATTCCATTTTGGTTTTTTAAAAATTGTCTCTTCTTGGTTTGGTTTTTCTCTAGCCCCATGAATATATAGAGCATATATACAATACCTACTTTAACATCTTTGCCTGAAAATGTCATCATCTCTGATGTTGCTAGCTCTGTTTCTAGTAGTTGAATCTTTTCTTTGGTATGTACCATGTTTTCCAACTTTGCAAATTTTGCAACTTTTTTATCCAAGACTCTCCATTCTGAGTTGTCGATGCTGGTTGTGTTGCATTCCCTTAAATGGGGTTGGATTTTTATTTTGAATGGAGTTAGGTTGCTAACAATAGTTGTGACCTTTGCAAGACTTGCTTTAAAGTGTTGTTGAGGTGAACCCAGTGTAGTCTTATTTCATGACATTAAGTAGAGTCCTTCTTAGCACCTTCTTGGGCACTCCCTTAGGAGTTCTCACACTGGCTGGTGAGAAGACACCAAATTAGTAGCCCTCTACAGCTTTAGGGGTTGCCTTGTCAACTCCTCTCTACCCGGCCCTTGCCTGCCCTTAGGTCGTTTTCTCGTCATGCACTGACAGACTCAGCAGATCAAAGGGCCCTAACTGCACTCTGGCAGCATGACCTCTCTCCCCCTCACTGCACTCTGTCAGCGTGACCTCCCCCTTGATGCTCCCCTCTCTCCTCTCTCCAGAATTTGGCCTTGTGAACTCCAGCCTCCTGGACTTTAATGAACCCCAGTTTGGGTTTCCACAACTTAGTATGGACTCTGTGGTTTTTTTTTTTTTGTTTTTTTTTTTTGCTGTGTTTTACCTTAGAAACTGTACTTAGGAAGACAAGAAGCTATTGAACTCTCCTTCATGTCTCTTTACTCAAGACTGAGCCCTGAGCCACTTTCTAGACAGCATCTAAAAGCCATTGTTTTGCATCCTTTGTCTAGCTTCTCTAGTTTAAGGTGTAAGCTAATCTGTTGCTATTTTCCCATCATGGCCAGAAGCAGTCACGGAGTTGTATTTGCTGAGGCCGCCTGTTTCTGTTTCCAATCATGTATAATGGTGACATGACACCTTCATTTCTGATTTTTCACCCTAGGTCAATGTCATCCAATAAAAATAGAATGTGAGCCACACATACATTTTACTATAATCATGTGTAAAAATAATGAAGGGTGGGATGGATGGGAGTGATAGCTTGGTAGATAAAGCCCTTGTCCTCCAAGTGTTAGGTTTGGATTTTGGATCCCCAAATCCATATAAAAGCCAGGCAGGCCGGGCGTGGTGGCGCATGCCTTTAATCCTAGCACTTGGGAGACAGAGGCAGGTGGATCTTCAGGAGTTCAAGGCCAGCCTGATCTACAGAGTGAGTTCCAGGACAGCTGGGGCTACAGGGAGACCCTGTCTGGAAAAGAAAAAAAAAAAAAAAAAAAACTTGGGCAGGTATGGTAGCTGCCTGTAATCTCAGCCCTTGGGAAGCAGAACCCAGATCATCAGGGCAAGCCTAGCTCAACTAGCCAGTTGGCTCTGGGTCCAATTCAGAGACTCTGCCTCAACAAGTAAGATGGAGACTGACTGAGGAAGACACCCAACATCAATTTTTGGCCTCCACATGCATGTATACACATGTATAGCTATACCCAGAACACGAACACATGTGTCTACACAAAAATACATATGTGTACAACCACACACAAATACATATGCAAAAAATTACATTTAAAAAATTTAAGAAGCATAATTAATTTTGGTAATGACTTAAATATACCTGACTCACCCCACTGAGCTCTGTGCCTCTGTGGCAGCCACAGCTTGTCTCATAGTTTAGGCCCTACATTGATCACCTTTCTGTTTCTGTGATAAACCACCATGACCAAGGCCACTTGTAGAAGTTTATTTGAGCGTATGGCTTTAGAGGGAGTCCATAATAGCATGATATTCGGGAGGCATGGTGGCAGAGGTGCTCAGAGCAGAAAGCTGAACAGTGACAGTTTTAAGCAAGCACAGGAAGCAGAGAAAAACTAGAAATCTGGCAAAGCTTAAGAATTCTCAAAGCCTGCTCCCAGTGATGTGGTTCCTCCAGCAAGGCTGCACCTCCTAAAATCTCCCAAAGCAGCATGACCAACTGTGGAGAAAATGTCCAAATACTTGGAGCCTTTGGGGACATTCACATTCAAAGTACCACAAGCTCTTTTTATGTTGCAAGGCTGTGCACCTGAAGTCCCAGCTTGTGGGGTTCCTGGCTTTCCTTTATCTTTCTGGGGAGCTTCACATGCACGTCCCATCCTGCATTTTCCTTCTGCTTGTATCCAGGTCTGGGTCTTTCTAGCTCCCCTCCCATACCGAAGGCTGCTGGAGCTGAGGTGGAGTTGGTAACATGATTTTTTTCTTTTCATGCATTGTTTCCAGTGTGTTCTCTGATTCCAAGAAAGTTGAAGGTCTGTGTCCATGGTGATTCTGTAGTTCTGGGAGAGTGAGGGTGATAGTTGGAATCAGGCTGTCACCATAGTTCTTCAGTTCCAGAAGTACTCAAGTAAACAATACTGTATGCTTGAACTATTTCTCATGACTGATACCTTATCATTGACTAGCAACCAATTCTGACAATGTCCAGGTATGGAGGGCTCCCCTGAGCAGCACACTATGTGGTAGACCCTCAAAGACTTGCATGTGCCTTGTACCAATCTCAACTCTGTTTCTCCTAACTGAATTTTTTTCCATGACTCCTAGGTATGCTATGATGTCTTTCCCTCCATCTGACAACTTTCCTGATCCATTTATATAGGTCCTATAAATGCTGTGCTTGGAACTGTGCTCAGTTTTTGAGATCTGACCTGATGAATACAGAATCAGGCAGTTCTATTGGCTGGTTTTCTGACACTCTTCTTTTGATGCAGCCTACTTTTGTAAGTAGTTGCTGATGTCACATTAATACTGTTGGCTCATATTGAGCTTGAAATAGATTGTAGTCTTGTATGTTTTCTCATACGAACTGTTGTGAACCATGTTTCCTATTTGTGGGTTGTGTGGTGTTAACATCAATTTTTCTCTACCTGTTGGAAATTAACCAGCTTCCTTCTTGTTAAGTGCTTTTGCTTGATCAAGAATTGGGCCTTTTGTTCAAGAATAATAAGGCATAGCACATAAGCATTTGTGAGGACCTTCAAAGGGATTCACACAGGCTTATGAATAAGTATCATTTTGCCTGATCTATCTGTCATCTATCATTTATCTATATATCTACCTACCTACCTACCTTTTTACTTGTAGTACTAAAGATTTAACTCAGGGCCTCAGTCATGGTAGGCAAATGTTCTTTCACTGAGCTATATTCTCAGCCCCTGATATATTATGTTACATTCGCCAGGCATGGTGGCACACGCCTTTAATCCTAGCACTTGGGAGACAGAGGCAGACGGATCTTCGTGAGTTCAAGGCCAGTCTGGTCTACAGACTGAGTTCCAGGATAGCTGGGACTACAGGGAGACCCTGTCTCGAAAAGACAAAAATAAAAAATAAAAAAATAAAATAAAAATATAAATATTATGTTACATTCATATTCATATTTAAGAATGGTATAGAATAAGACATACTGCTTACACCCTGAATTGCTCCTAGAATGCTAGGATTTTACTTCAGATCAAGCCATTATATACTGGCTATCTTGACTACAATGGACTAGAATGTTCTGTTGGACTTTCTCTCCCCCCATCCCCCAGAATGTTCACAGCTAGGACCCACATCAGACCAATATATGAGGTGGTATCCAGACACAGGAAGTTCTAAGAATTTTCCCCAGCTGAAGTGACTCTAACTTAAACCCTGGGTGAGATCAGTAGATTTAAATAGAGAAAAAATAAAGCCTTGGTGTCTCCCTCCATCACTGAGAAAGTATCTAAGGATGTCTTTCCACTTACTGGGTCTCCTTCCAGAAAGCAAAGCAATCTATGATCAAAGACCTTTGTAAAGTTAGCTGACATAACACTGACCAGCTGTACATCTGACAAAACCAGCAGACTTCATGTTTCAAGGCTATTTTCTGCTAACATCAAAAGCCTTATAAGGAAGAACTGAGGCTATTAAATAAGCACATAATAGAAAACCAGGATTTTAGAGTAAGTAGCATGTTTACCAGAGAATTAAAGCATAATTTATTTTATAAAATGAGTTGCTATTTGATTGGGGTTTTTTTGAGACAGGGTTTCGCCATGCAATCCAAACTAGCCTCAAACTCCCTAAGTATCCCAAGCTAGCCTCAAACTCTGTGATCTATGTAGCCCAGGCTGGCCTCACAGAGATCTACCTGGCCCTAACTCCCAAGTGCTAGGATTAAAGGTATGCACCCTCATGTCTGGCCTTACTAATTATTTTTAAAATATTTATTTGTATGTGATGAAACGTGCATATAATTTCATATTGCATTAAATATGGAGACTAAAGAAGTCAAGAAAATTTGAAACTTGAAGGGACCTGGGGCGACTCTTGGCTTCAACATTGTCTCTCTATTGGGAGGAACAATCTAGAGATGGTGACCTAGCAAATAGCCTTGCAAGCCAAAGTTTCTTCTATGACCAGAAGTCTTGTTATTGCCCCCAACTGTTAAAAATGAAGCATCTCTGTCCCCACAATAACCTCTTGACCGAGAACATCTACAATATCTAAAACCATGGATGATTTGTGTGCACATTAGAGCTTGAGAAGCATTGGTGTAGAAAAGTCCACATTACTAAAAGGAAAATGTCCACATGTAGCCAGGTTTGAAAGAACCCTACTTAAATTTAGTGCAATGTCCTTGAGGAGAGGAAGGCAAAACAAAAAGGAAAAACTCAACTATTTCTTTTTCCTGAGACTTTGTCAACTTGGATAATGACAGTTAATATAAGAAAAAGGATATTTTGCTAGTAGCTCAGAAAACTGAAGTCTGACTAAATGTGCTTCTTTTTTCATACAGTGAATCTGAAAGTTTGCTTTTAAAATAGCATAAAATGCTTATTATATTATTCTTTGTTCCATTGCCAAGTGTGGATTTAGATGTGGAGTCATTCACAAAGCAGTGGGACGTAATGAGTCATTTGCAGCCTCCTGGGCTTCTGACATTACTGCAAAGCCACAGATTCCCAAGCGCAGAGCTCAGTTACAGCCCTTCAAAGGCACAACTATGGCTTTATTGAAGCTGTGGCTGCAGATGTCAGTCCCTGCGATGCGAGGAAGTCCTATGAGCAGAGAGCACTCTTCCTGCTGCATTAGGATTTTTTTTTCATTGTCAAAATTTGTTTGGTTTGGTTTTCTTTTAGACATTTTTGAGAACTACAGACCAAGCCCAGATACATGTGTTACCTAATAGACAAATCATATATCATTGATAAAAACATAGACATTCTGAAATCTTAAGATATACTAAAAATTCAGTCACAAATCAGCTGGGGCTCCATGACAGCTACATTCATCCCTTCTGAGAGTGATATCCCATGACCCTATCACCTTCCATTAGCCAATAGTATGGATATTAGGATGTGACTTTAAATGTATTGAACTTGCTTTTGGGGGGAGAGGGGCATGTAGAGGTGAAGATTGGAAGTCTTAGATTTCCTGGGTGATATGGTTACGCTACATGCATTGTGCGGTGCAGGCTGTAACTGCATCCTATGGGGCACAACTGAAGTAAACAGCGGGTGAACATTTTCCATTACTACAACAAATACCCATGGTTGGGTTCTTTATAAAGAACATAAGTTTATTTAGCTTGAACTTTGGAGATGGAAAGTCCAAGATCAGGCAGACCCCATCTGTTCAGCATCTAGCAAGGACTTTAGGATAGATGGATGGGATCATAATTTGGGGCGCACTTGAAGAAGAGAATACCTGATGAAATAGGAGGCCAGAAAGTTAGGAGGGACCCATCATCTTGCTCATGCTATGGCACCCTAGTATCATGGCACTAACTGGGGCTCCACGACAACTATAATCATCCCTTCTGAGAATGACATCTCTGAGACCCTACCACCTTCCATTAGAACCTGCCTCTCAAAGATCGAAATATCCCCTCAACAGCAGTGCCCCAAGAGGGATGCTCTAGCATGTGAACCTTGGGAAGTAAACCACACCCCATACCAAGTGGGGATATTCAGCTTGAAGAGGAACTAACTGTCTTTAACTGCTTGAAAAATTAACAGATATTTGGAAGAAATATTCAGGGTTGTTTTGTTTGGTTTGGTTGTTTGGTTAGTTGGTTTGGTGGTGGTGGTGGTGGTGGTGGTGGTGGTGTTTTGGGCTATTCCAAAGGAGTAGAGCTTGAAGTAATGAATAGAAACTGCAAGGAGGCAGATTTCAGCACAGTATTTAAAAAAAAACAAAGAAAAATTGTTGGAGGAGACAAAACAGGTAGTAATGTGCACATCTTTGATTCAGATTATTGTAAAGGGCACAGAAGCTTCGAAAAGAAATCAGATTAGATGCCCTTAAGGTTCCCCCAAAGCCTTTGAACACTGTTCTTCTACAGAACACCCCTCCTAAATCTCAAGTGGCAGCATCACAATCTGAACCACTAGCAGTTCTCCCTAGACTACAATCCCATCCTAAGTGCACTTTCTTTGACCTCTCTGAGTCCCTCTAACAATTTTCACACAGCAGCAAAGAACACTAGTGACACAGGGGATATCTTCCTTTAGGCAGTAAGGGCAGGGCCCATGCTGGATCATGAACTAGTCAGCTGGCATATAGTATGCTCCCCCTGAATGGATAAAAGTCTCTGGTTGGGCCAAGGGGGTATGCATAGGGCATATGGACTCCTTACTGGTTTGTAGTGCAGTGTACCCACAAAGATAACCAACCCCAGTAGAGACACTTCTGTCTCCATCTAATTGCCACACCCCCAAGTAAAACACATAAAAGACCACTAGGCAGGCAGCATAGAAAGCTCCACCCAGGAGCCCCTTCCATTCCCAGAAGTGTTCACTCTCCGTACTCCTTGTTCACATTTCCTATTCTTCTTGGGGATGAAGCAACAAACTCAGAAGCCACTGGCTTGGGGTAACTTTGATGGCAGCTGTTGAGTTTCTAGGACCCAAACCTTCTAAGTTAATTAAGCCCACCAAGAGTGAAGAACAGCACTCTCTCTCTCTCTCTCTCTCTATATATATATATATATATATATATATATATATATATATATATATTCATGCACACCAATTCCCTGTTTGAATCACATGCTCACTGAGAACAGTACCTTCTCTTTCTCCATCACAGGTAAGCCCCTGACACCTTGGCCAGTGCCACCCAAGGCTTCCTGTTGACCTGGGAAGTGAATATGAATTTGTGGCCATGGCCTATGTATTTCTCTTTGCATATTCCATTTTCCCTTCCTGAAATGTTCTTTACCATACTGATCTCTGTCCACTCCCATATGGACATCAGGTCACAGTATGTTGGGTTGCCCTCAGAACTTATCGCACTGGTGCTAACTACTCTCACGTACCCCACTGTCTTACTGTCTGAAGGGTGTATAGGACCCAAGTCTGAGCCACACAGTTTGCTGTCTTGTCTCTAAGGTAAGCCATCACATTTGTGAGGAAATTTTCCTCAGAAGAAAATCATCCAAGGTTTCTTCTTGTTGAAAAAGTTTCATTCAGCTTTGTAGTCAGAGTCTAGGACAGTATCTCCCAACCTTCATTACCCATGACACCTGAATATAATGTTTGTATAACAACAACAACAACAACAACAACAACAACCTGAGCTGGAACCTCCTCAGCAAAGCAGGAGGAGATACCTTAGCAACTCTAGGTGTCCTGGGCTCTGGCAATATAAGGCTCTATCCAAGTCAGAATTATTCCCAAGGGCCTAGGGGACCAGTGTCTCAGCACTCTGTTTTGCCCGTTTCATGGTTTATGCATTGGGAACTTCCTGTGTAGAACAGCCTGGGATAATGGCCAGTCTGCTGGGGTCCAGTCTGCTGGGGTCCAGTCTGTTGGGGTCCAGTCTGTTGGGGTCCAGTCTGCTGGGGGCCAGTAAGTGGCAGCATACTTCCCATTTCCTTTTGAAAGTGTGCTGGTGGATTGGAGTTGTCAAAGAACAAATCATATTTTGTCTGTCCCTAGAGAAGATTATGGGTGATACTTTTTGAATTTTCCTTATTCAGAAATCTTGCCAACAATAGCAGTCTTACTCCTTTGAGATAGGAAAGTGGCACTGTCCAGCAGGAACTGTCTGAAGTGTCTGTCACAGTCCTGCTGCCAAGGTCTACAGGTCAGTAGGTGTCTGGGGACCCAAACACATGCAGCTGTGTCTCAGCTCATGTGACTGCTATGCAACTTGCTCTGAGACTACAGGCTAGTTCAGAATCTGGAACCTGGCCACAGAGATTTGATACAGGCTGGAAGTCCCTGGGACAGCTTCTGGAGAGCTGATGATTGCAGGCGCCGTGTCACAGCTTTCAGCTGAGTGCAGCAGGCTGGAGAACAAAGAGGCAGGGGTTGAAGAGGACTTTGGGGGATTTGCTGCATACAGTTGAATAAGTGGTAGTACCATTTGCTGAAATACAGAAGACAAGAGGAGGACAGTGGGACTTGATAAGCCTGTTGGACAGCTGAGAGACTGGCTAGCTGAAATGTTTGCATTTGAAGCCTGAGGACAGGTCCCAGGAGTCAGCTCTACTGAGATGGTATTTAAGTAATGCTGCAGAAGAGATTCATTTCTTCCTTCATTAACTCATTCATGCACTGAACAAGTACCTAATTCAACTTCCCATTCCTTTCGCCCCCCCTCTTCCTCCGTGGAGGTGACCACTGTCTTGAAGCTAGTAACTTTCCTCCCGTGGTTTTATTTGACTATGTTTGAATGTGGCCACAAACATTGTCTTCTTTTTAAAAACTTTTTACAAGTGGTATTATATATTATGTAAAACCATGCAACATCCTTCCCATTCTTTGTAGATTATTCATGTGCTTTCCTGTGTGCGTGGATGGGAACAGGGCACTTTGAATCACTAGGCAAATTGACTACATATTGCCAAGTGATGTTTCAAACTCGATATAGAAGGCTTTCTCCTTCCCCACATGCTCCTCAGCTTGCTGTCACCAGACTTTTCAGCAGCTTCTGATTTGGTCAAATGAGGTTTTAGCTTGCTGATATGCTTGCATTTCTCTGGTGAACATCTTATATAGTTATTGATCTATTGTGTGGATCTTTTGTGACATGCCTGTTCCACAAATTAGGAACTAGGAATAGGTCAATTTTAAGATCATATTTGAAGTGATGTAGATCTAAACGCTGCAACATTTAGATGGCTTTAGGTATCTGAACAGCCATACACTTGAAAAAGAACAAAGCTGGAAATTCATACTTGGAGATGTCCAGACTCACCACAGACTTACACTTTAGGAAGGTAAGCACGGCACAGCACAAAGCAGGCATGGAGACCACTGGGATCAAACAGAGCCCAGAAGAGAGCCTAACATCCCGGGGCAAATGACTCGGATAAAGCACTGCAGAGACAATTCAATAAGGAAAGAACAGTATTTTCAACAAATACAGCTGTGAGGAATACTTGATATTAGCATGTAAAAAATTGAAACTTGACCCTCAATACTACAATCAAAAGTGAATTTAAACTGTATTGAATGCTTAAATAAATTGTAAAATAAAATTCTTAGAAGAAAACATAGGGAAAAGATTTATGACCTTGGATTTAATGATGATGTCTTAAATATAACACTAAAGGTATAAACAATGAAGAAAAGAAAAGAAGACTGGATTTCAACAAAAGATACTATCAACAGTAAAAAGACAGCCGCCAACTGGGAAAATGTATCTACATTTTTAAAGGATTTGTATCTACAGTATAAGAGAAGTCAGGGACTCAGGGGAAGTAGGAATGGGAATTTATTTAAAAGGTAAGGTACAGAAGTTCGGTTTCACAAGATTAAAAGAGTTCTGGGGATTGCTGATGACTTTATAACACTATAAATGCATTTATTGTCACAATATTGAACACAGAATTGTTAGAGCCAGAAGTGGTGATACATTCCTTTAATCCCAGCACTTGGGAGGCAGAAGCAGGCAGATTATTATGAGATTGAGGCCAGTATAGTCTACAGTCAATGTTACATGTTTATTACCATCATCACCACAACAAAATAACAAACTGACTTTAAATAGTGTTTGACTGGGCTGGAGAGATGGCCTAGTGGTTAAGAGCGCCGACCGCTCTTACAGAGGACCCGGGTTCGATCCCCAGCACCCACATGGCGGCCGAGAGCTGTCTGAAACTCCAATTCCAGGAGAACTCCAGCTCCAGGGGAATCCGAGACTCTCTTCTGACCTCCGCGGCATTGCACGACACGGGTGCACAAACCTGCATGCAGACAGTACATTGATACACATACAGAAATAAATAAAAAATTAAAAAAAAAACTTTAAAAAAAAATAAATAGTGTTTGACTGGCACTGGAGGAATACAGGAAACCAGGGCTCATTACTTTTTCCTGCTATCCTCTGTCTAAGAGATTTGATACTGAACAAAGCAATATGACAGATTCAATTATTTATTTCACAAGTCTCTAAAGAAAAGAAGAAATAGAGGCTGGAAGTATGGCAGTGCTCTGAAGATGCTGTAGGTCTCAGAATAAACTGGTCTTTGTGCCCAGCTTCTAGAAATGCCCATCAAAAGATAGCTTTGGTTTTGTTAGTACTTAAATCAGGAGATTATTTGGTTCCAAATTTAGGCTTTTCTATTTTTGCTAGTGTACTGGATACTGACTGAGGGTGATTGTGATTTCAGACTTGTTCATTGAATGCAAGCCTTCTCTGCCCATGTGACATACCAAGTTGATAGTATTTGCCAGGAACCAGTGTGGTTAGTGACCTGAGTACTGGCAGACCACAAATGTTACAGCTAGCAACTTGTTCCTCAAACATTGATGAAACCAAAGAGAATTGTTAGGGAAAGAGTCTCTTAAAAGATCCTGCAAAATTGATATTAATCCATCTCCAAATGTGGAATGAATAATATTAATAGTTTATTTAAAAGACCCAAGCCACCAGGCGTGGTGGCACGCACCTTGAATTCTAGCACTTGGGAAGCAGAGGCAGGTGGATCTCTGTGAGTTCAAGGCCAACCTGGTCTACATAGTGAATTCCAGGACAGCCAGAGCTACAGGAAGACCTTGTCTCAAAAAGACCAAAAAAAAAAAAAAGACCCAAGCCATTTTTTTAAAGTTCAACTGCATAGGAGCATGCTTTTGCTAGTTCTAGAAAGCAAGTTCTTTCAAGTTGTCAGAATAGTAGCATGCTTTCTTTGTGGGGATTCTAAAGCTTTGGAGTGGGAGCTGGCAGATATGGAGCACATGTGCCCAGTGTGCCTTGGCGAGCGAGCACCAGAATGGTGCAGAGTCCCCACAGAAACCCAAGATCCTTTCTTTATGGTACAGTTTCTTGTGTCTTCAGTTATCTGTAGAAAGTTCAGGGCCAACAATTTGCATGAGAAAGGTTTTAAAAGCCCAGAAACAAAACTTGGTATTTGGGTAAATCAAGTAGCCCAGGAACAGCACTCAGAAATGGGTGCAGCCAGCGGAAACTACATTCAAAGCAAGGAAGTTGGTTCCAGGAATGCGACCTGAGCTCTTTGTGGAGAGCAAGTGTTGACACCTAAAGCAGACAGGTAGCATTCCAGAAAACACTGGTCGCTACCAGGTATGGGCATCCCTACATAAAAAGTGACTTCAGTTTTTATTTCCAAGTATCCTTAGTTTCAGGAAAGATTTTCAGTTGTGATTTCACAGAATACAGGTTGTGGTCTGTGTCTTAAGTTCTGATTCCAGCTCATTAGAAAAAGCTTCATTTTTTTTTTTTTTTTTTTTTTTTTTTTTTTTTTAAGACAGGGTCTCCCTATAGCCCCAGCTGTCCTGGAACTCACTCTGTAGACCAGGCTGGCCTTGAACTCACAAAGATCCGCCTGCCTTTGCCTCCCAAGTGCTAGGATTAAAGGCGTGTGCCACCACGCCCGGCTAAAAAGCTTCATTTTTTTTTTTTTTCACATAAATTTATTTATTTATTTTTAACAAATCTAGACCCATGTTCCCGCTCATTCCCCCACCCCACCAGAGCTCGTGCATTCTGCCAAACATGCTTTCCATCTCTTAGTCTTTCTCAATATTTTCCATGGGGAAGTTGACTGTTTTGAGCAGAAGTTCACTGTTTCAGTCAGTTCTTTGATGCAGTATTTTCTGTTGTTGTTGTTTCCAAAATGCATTATGCCCAACTGCTTTGTACAAAAGCTCAGGGGGCCCTACACAAGAAATACTTACAACTGGGTAATTGGCACTAGCATCCACAGATGAGTGATACCATGCATCGTTTGTTTTTCTGGGACTGTGTTACTTCACTCAGCATGATGTCCTCTAGCTCCAGCCATTTTCCTGCAAAGCTCATGATGTCGTCTTTCTTTACTGCTGCATAGAATTCCATTGTGTAGATGTACCACATTTTCTCTATCCACTCGTCAGTTGAGGGGCATTTAGGTTGGTTCCAGCTCCTTGCTATTGTGAAGAGAGCTGCAATAAACATGGCCGTGCATGTATCTCTGTGGTGGCGTAAGTCTTGAGGGTACATGCCCAGGAGTGGTATGGCTGGGTCGGGTGGCAAGTTCATTCCAAGTCTTCCAAGGGTTCTCCACACTGCTTTCCATAGTGGCTGTACAAGTTTACATTCCCACCAGCAGTGGATGAGTGTTCCCCTTTCCCCACAACCTCTCCAGCACTTGGTATCATTTGTTTTCTTGATCCTAGCCAGTCTTATTGGAGTAAGATGATATCTTAAAGTGGTTTTCATTTGCATTTCCTTAATGATTAGTGATGTTGAGCAGTTCTTGAGGTGTTTCTCAGACATCTTTTTAATTTTTTAAAGCATATTTTAACCAGTGTCTTTTCAAGTGGTGGCTGTGAATCCTTAATAGTTGTAAAATTACCTCCTGTCTGGAATATCTGTGGATGTGTGTGTGTGTGTGTGTGTGTGTGTACTCAGCATGCCACAGCATACATGTGGAGATCATAGGACAACTTCAAGTTTCCGTCACTCCTTCCACCTTGTTCGAATCGGGGCCAGGCCTGTGTCTTTCCAGGTATGGTCCTGCCTCTGCCTCCCATCTTCCGTAGGTGTAGGATTACAGAGGCTCCTGCTGCCGAGTCCACTTCTTTATGTGGGATCTGAGCCAAGCCATCAGGTTTCCTCCACGAGTGCTTTATCCACAGCGCTGTCTCCGGAGCCCTCGAGCCTCCATTTTATTTATTTTTATTTATTTATTTAAGGCCTCCATTTTAATTGGAATAAAATGTGGTGCCAGTCTTGTCTCACCTAATAAAACTCATTCATTAGGGATGATTTTTGTGTTTTACAATTTTTTGCCTAAAGGCCAGTCCTGATGGTACCAAGGGTAAGGTCGGAATGGGGGTAATTATGAATAAGTAAGGAGACAGCCAGTGCTCTGGTGGGGAGCGGGGGTGTGGGGAGGGGCACTGCTTGTAAGACTTTAGTCAGAGCTGGGTCCCAGGCCTCTTGGGTGCCCTGTCTCTCCCAGTACTTACACCACCACCTCTCTCCAGCAGGGGTCTGTAGAGCACTGTGTTTGCACCCTGGTTGCAGCTCATAGCTGTGTGGCTTTGTTAAAGTCCCTTACCCACCCCTTCCACATTACTTGCCTCTCTTTTAAAGTTGAATTGTTCTTAGATCTGTCAGTTGTTCATAATAGCTGCTTAGTCTGGTTGCTATCCTTTGGAAAGTCCTTGATAGGACTTTCCTATCAAAGTGTTGATAATCCTTCTGTAATAATAAAGATGGCATGCACAGAACCAAATTGAGTATAAATGAAATGTTAATATTTGAATAACATAATTTCAAACCTATGTTAATTGATCTTGCATAACATGGTACTAAACCAATGTGTACACCTGGAAAACTCATATGGCCAGGAAATCCACAGAAATGCTGTATAGATTTGACTTATCATCAGAGTCAATAGTTCTCAATCATAACAGACCCACAACCCTTCACTAACCTGACATATGTGTGTGTGTGTGTGTGTGTGTGTCCCAACTTTCATGAAAGTGCTAGGATGGAAGGCTTTTCCAATAACTTTGTACACTCTGTGTCTAAAATGTGTACATTCATATCTTACATAGCATAACATACCAATGGATGCTTGCACTTTCCTGTTGGTAGGACTAATAACATGAATTTAATTCTGTAAGTGCAGACTGATACAGATGTTCAAATGACTTAGATGTCATTGATAGTTTTACCAATTAATAACATGGTTTTCATGAACTGTGAAGCTTTAAACAAACAAAAAATTCAAGTCTTTTTCTGACTTCTATACATAGGTGCACTTCTGGAAAATTCAGAAAACAGCCAATTGTCCCTCTTTATTGTCAAGAGACAGTACTAGGGCACCAAAATCCATGCATGTTCAAGCCACTTACACAAAATGATGTAGTAAGTATTTACACAGAATTTATGCATATCCTATACATAGATTTCCTCAAGGAGACTCACCATACCTAATGCAGGGCAATTGCTGTGTAAATAATCGCTATGCTGCATTCTGTAGGAAATAGTAGTGAGAAATGAAAAGTGTGGGCCCTATGTAGTTGCAGTTGTTTGCGCATTTGTTTTCCAAACAGTTCTGAGCTTCAGTTGGTTGAATTTACAAATATGAAACCCAAGGATATGAAGAACAGACTGTTAAAACCATGCAGAAACTGTTGTACCTGACTGTAAAGTGAAGATCAGGTCTAGGCTTGGCAGCCATGAGCACATCGCAGTGGGCAGGCATACAGTGCACGTGGCAAGGCACCAGCATCCATGCTTCTCATTGGAAGTCCCTTAGGATCCCAACCTTTGTAACTAGGAAGATCTGTGGGCAGGCATACAGTGCATGTGGCAAGGCACCAGCATCCATGCTTCTCATTGGAAGTCCCTTAGGATCCCAACCTTTGTAACTAGGAAGATCTCATTGTCTACATGAGACATGCTGAGTGGCATCCTCCAGGCCTGCTTTATCAATTAATGCTGAGGTGTTGTGTTGTTGGTGAGTGCGGAAGTTACAGAGAAACAGCCTTCCCCTTCCTGTATTTTCTATAAATTCTAAGGATAGATTCTGTGACCCAGCTTAGCAGGTAACCTGAGGTCATGTCTAGCATTGGACTTTCAGAGTTCTCTTGTTTTAATAAGTTGTACCATATTTTATTTTTCATACTGAGGCTTAATCTATGCCCTTTTCCCATACAGAGGCCTGATTCCATCCCCCTTCCTCATGGGAAATGTTATTCTTCTGATAGCCTTGCAAAATTAGTGTAAAAAGCCATGAAAATAGAGGAAGAAATTTCTAACTCAATTAAGAATTGTCCCTGAAGGATATTTCTACCTTAATAAAATAGAAAGTGTCCTAATTATCATCAGTAAAATACTCTGACAACCAAGATGCTCATATAAATATTTTGCTTAGAAAACAACTATTTGCTTCCTTTTATTTTCATTTTTTCTTTATACATGAATGCATTTTTTATCAACTCTACCCTCTATTACTCCCTTCAACTCCTGCCTTGCCCCTCTCCCCACACCCCACCTAACTATATGAATTCAGTTAGTGTTGTCCTCGTCCTGTGTATAAGGCTGTCCACTGCTGCATGGACTAGGGTCCCACCCCTGAAAAACACTGACTGTCTTTTCCCTGGAAGCTGTCAACTGCTTGTAGCTTCTCAACTAGGAGTGGGGCCTTATGAGCCCCCAATCCATGCTGGAATATACATGACTAGATAGACCTTATACAGGCCATGTGTAGGCAGCCACAGCTGCTGAGAGTATGAGTCCAGCCATCTGTTCTGTCACCAACCTCTGGTTCTGACCATCTTTCCGCTCTCTCCTCCTCACAGTTCTCTGAGCCTTGCAGGGAAGAGTTTACTATAGATATCCCATTTAGGAATGAGTACTCCTCAGTCACTTATTCTCTACACTTTGATCATTTGTGGTTCTCTATGTTAATTAAACTCCTTCCACTACAAGAAGCTTCTCTGGACCAGCCAGACAGAACATAGGTAGGCCTGTTGTCTCTAGGGGACTTTGCTGCATACAGACCAGTTGCTTCAGCTGGATCAGCTGAAGCACAGGGTGTGGGCCGGGTATGTCAGCCAGGTGGATTGTTGGAGGATTGGATTATTGGCCTGTTGTGCATAGAGATTGGTTGCTTCAGTCAGACCAGCTGAGGCATAGAGTAACTACAGTACAGTAAGCCCCACAACCAACCTAGAGGAACTGGCTGGCAGGAAGCGGAGGGAGTACAGTGCTCAGAGGGTATCATTCAGGTTGTTACCTACTCAGTTTTTGGAGAACCTGCAGAACAGAAAGGGAAGGGTGAGCTGTACCTTCCAATATATAACCAAAATTGAAAGCCTGAAACCTAGACAAGTCAACACTCCCCAAAGAAGGAGAAAACAACGAAGGCATCTGAAGGAATCAAGGAAAGCAATCCTTCGACACAGTGAAGAGACATTTGAGATTCACATCAGAATACAAACAAAAAGAAACCCACATGCCAAAAGCACAACCAAAGATCGATATGAGAAAATCCAGAATAATTCCACACCAAACTCTACCAACCCTATAGAAGATTCCTACAATGAGATCTCCCTAGATGTAACCCAGGGCACAGATCTTAGAAAAACAATTGCAGATATATTCTCGAAGAAATCATAGAATATAAAGAACAAATGAGAGAACTAAGGGGAGAGAATGAAAAACTCAGGAAGGATCTAGAGGGACAGAATGATAAACTTCGGAAAAAACTAAAAGGAGAAAATGACAAACTCCAGTAAGTACTAGAGGGAGAGAATGACAAGGAAATGGAAACACTCTGAAAAGATCCCATGCTGAAATGAAACAGGAAACCAACCAGTGAAGCAAGGAGGTACAAGAAGAGATTGAGAAGCTCCAAAAGGAAGTGGAAATACGAAAGAAATCACAGGATGAAATGAAAAAGGAAATTGAACACTCATCCTATCTAGAGGAAAGAATGGGAAGAAGCCTCAGAAGGAGAATGGAGGAAGCAGAGAAAAGAATATCAGACCTGGAAGATAACAAAGAACAAATAAAAAGCTCAAGTAAAGATTATGAAAATTTAAAAAATACTCAAGAGTGGAACAACCAGGAAATGTGGGACACTATGAAAAGATCAAACCTCCATATCATAGGAATAGAGGAATCCCAAGAGAGTGGTATTGATCAGATCTTCAACAGAATAATAGATGAAAATTTCCCCAAACTAAAAAAAGACAAACCCACACAAATACAAGAAGCACATCAAACACCAAACAGACAAGATGAGAAAAGAAATTCCCCACACCATATCATAGTTAAAATGCTAGATGCCCAAAACAAAGACAAAATTCTGAAAGCCACAAGAAAAAAACAGTAAGTTATATATAAGGAGAAACCTATCAGAATTACAGCTGACTTTTCAGTGCAAACTTGGAAAGCAAGAAGAACATGGACCAAAGCATTCCCAGTGCTAAACGACTGTAAATGCCAACCCAGGTTACTATACCCAGCAAAAATGACAATTCTAGTTGAAGGAGAAAGAAAAAATCTTCCATGACATAAACAAGATGATAGAATATATGACTGGAAAACCAACCCTTCAGAGAATACTTGAAGCAATTCAAAGGACAGAGGAGAGGAGCAACTATCCCCAGGTACCTAGAGAGAGAAATTAATAAAAGCATGACTGAGGAAGTAGAAACCTAGACCAAAACCGCAAATGGATAATAAGGTGAAAGGATGGAACCCACATCTCTCAATTATAACTTTAAATATTAATGGACTAAACTCCCCAATCAAAAGGCATAGACTGGGAGTCAAAAGGCATAGACTGGGAGAATGGATTAGGAAACAGAACCCATTTATATGTTGTCTACAAGAAACCAATCTCACCCTCAAGGATAGGCACCAACTTAAAGTAAAAGGATGGAAAAAAATATTCCAAGCAAATGGTACCAAAAAGAAAGCAGGAGTTGCTATTTTAATATCAGACAAAATAGACTTCAAAGTAAAAGTAATCAGAAGAGACAAAGAGGGCCATTACATCCTTATCAAAGGGAAAATTAACCATGAAGACTTCACAATCATGAATATGTAAGTACCAAACTCTGGTGCACCGAACTTTATAAAGACAATTCTCCAGGACCTCAAGGCACAGACAGACTAACCCCAGAGCACTCATAGTAAGGGACTTCAATACCCCACTGAGCCCTTTGAACAGATCAACCAGACAAAGAATAAACAGAGAGACATCTGAACTGAACAATAGGATATAGCAAATGGACCTTGCAGACATCTACTGACTATTCCACCCAAGCACCAAAGAATACACTTTCTACTCATCACCCCACAGAGCATTCTCCAAAATTCACCACATACTTGGACACAGAAAACACCTCAACAGATATGAAAAAGACTGAAATAATTTCATGCATTTTATCAGACCACATAATATATGAAGAAATTGAAAATGTAATAAGAAACCTCCCAACTAAAAAAAGCCTAGGCCCAGATGGTTTCGTGGCAGAATCTATAAAACATTTAAAAAGGACTTAAAACCATTATTACTCAAACTGTTCAGAAGGATGCAAGTAGAGGGAAGTCTCCCAAATTCCTTTTATGAAGCCAGCATCACTCTAATACCAAAACCAGGCAAAGATACAACCAAAAAAGAGAACTGAGACTCATCTCATTAATGAACTCAGATGCAAAAATTCTCAACAAAATACTTGCAAACCCACATCAAAAAGATCATCCATCATGACCAAGTTGGATTCATACCAGAGATGCAGGGATGGTTCAACATACAAAAATCAATAAATATCATAAAATACATTAATGGACTGAAAGACAAAAACCACAGGATCATCTCAATTGATGTAGAAAAAGCCTTCAACAAAATCCAGCATCCTTTCATGTGTAAGTCCTAGAGGGAATTGGATGGGGGGGGGATCATTCTGCAGCATAATCAAAGCCATATACAACAAACCCACAGCCGACATCATCCTAAATGGAGAAAAATTAGAAGCATTCCCCTTAAAGGTGGGAACTCGGCAAGGCTGACCCCTGTCACCACTCTTCTTCAATATAGTGCTTGAAACACTTGCTAGGGCAATAAGGCAAGAAAAGCAAATTAAAGGAGTACTAATTGGAAAAGAGGAAGTCAAGCTATCCCTTTTTGCATATGATATGATAGTTTGCCTAAGAAATGCTGAAAACTCCTAGAAACAATTAAGAGTTTCAGTAATGTGTCAGGATACAAAATTAACCTAGAAAAATCAGTAGCCTTTCTTTACACCAACAACAAGCACCTGAAGAAGGAATACAAGGAGACCTTCCCAATCACAATAGCCTCAAAAACAATAAAATACCTAGGAACAAACCTAACCAAAGACACCAAAGATCTCTACAACAAAAATTTTAAACCCCTGAAGAAGGAGATTGAAGAGGATCTCAGAAGATGGAAAGACCTCCCATGCTCATGGATTAGAAAAATTAATATAGTAAAAATGTCCATTGTACCCAAATTAATATACAGATTCAATGCAATCCCAATTAAAATCCCCAAGAGTTTCTTCACAGGCTTGGAAAAAAAAATCCTTAAATTCATATGAAAAAACAAATGACCCCAAATAGCCAAAGCAACCCTGAGTGAAAAGAACAACACAGGGGAGATCTGTATACCAGACTTCAAACTAAATTACAGGGCTATGGTCATAAAAAAAGCCTGATACTGGCACAAAAACAGACCTGTAGACCAGTGGAACAAAAATGAAGATCCAAACTTGAGCACATACAGTTTCAGCCACCTCATATTTGACAAGGGGACCAAAAAGACTCGGTGGAGGGAAGACAGCATCTTCAGCAAATGGTGTTGGCAAAACTGGATCACCACTTGTAGAAGAATAAAATTAAACCCCTACCTCTTGCCCTGTACAAAAATCAACTCCAAATGGATCAAATTCTTAACATGGAACCCAATACTCTGAAGGTGACAGAAGAAAAAGTTGGCAGCAACTTACAAGACATAGGCATAGGAAAAGACTTTCTAAACCAGACAGCAGCTGCACAGGAAATAAGGTCGACAATTGACAAGTGGGACTTCATTAAACTCAAAAGCTTCTGTACAGTGAAAGAAACAATCAGGGAAGTGAAGAGAAAACCCACAGAGTGGGAGGAAACCTTCACCACCAATACATATGACAAAGCATTAATTTCTGGAATATATAAAGTACTCAAAAAACAAAGAAAACAAATGACTCACTCAAAAGATGGAGTAAAGATCTGAACAGAGACTTCACAAGTGAGGAAATAGAGATGGCTGAGAAACATCTTAAAAAGTGTTCAACATCACTAATTATTTAAGGAAATGCAAATTAAAACTACCTTAAGATATCATCTCACTCCAATAGGGCTTGCTAGGATCAAGAAAACAAATGATACCAAGTGCTGGAGAGGTTGTGGGGAAAGGGGAACACTCATCTACTGCTGGTGGGAAAGTAAACTTATACAACCACTATGGAAAGCAGTGTGGAGAACCCTTAAAAGACTCATAATGAGCCTACCACCTGACCCAACCATACCAGTCCTGGGTATATACCCACAAGATTCATCCTACCACAGAGATACATGCACAACCATGTTTATTGCAGCTCTCTTCACAATAGCAAAGAGCTGGACAACCCAAGTGCCCCTCAACCAATGAGTGGATAGAGAAAATGTCATACATCTACACAGTGGAGTTCTATGCAGCAGTGAAGAAAGATGACATCATGAAATTTGCAGGTGAATTGATGGAACTAGAAGATATTATGTTAAGTGAAGTAACACAGTCCCAGAAAAATAAACGAAGAATGGTATCCCTCATCTGTGGATGCTAGCACCAAATACCTAGTTGTAAGGCAAACTGAGCAACATTAATGCTATATTCCTTGTGATCTGAAAACAACTGTGCTCTTATATTTTGAATCCCTAGACAGTTTCTAGAATTAACCTACTCTTTATTTTCAGACTTTGGATTTTTGGTATATGTGTGGAAGGTATGTATATTTTTGGTATATGGGTAGAGGGTATGTGTGGTGGTTTGGATGAGTGTCCCCCATAGGCTCTAAGTATTCAGACATTTGTCTACAGTTGGTCGCGCTGTTTTTGGAGGTCTTAGAAGGTGTGGCCGTGCTAGAGGAAGTATGTCACTGGGGGCAGGCTTAGTGAGTTTTAACAAGCCTCGTGGTCTACAGTTGCTTCCTCTTTGCTTCCTGTGCTCATTTCGAGATGTGACCCTCGGCTTACTGATCCAGCCACCATGCCTCTCCAGCTGCCACACCTCCCACCACAATGGACTCTAATTCCCTGGAACCGCCAATCGTAAGCTCAAATAAACTCTTCCTTTTATAAGTTTCTTGGTCATGGTGCTTTATCACAGCAACAGAAAAGTGACTAATACAGTTATTGGTACCAGAGAGTGGGCTGTTGGCTATGAAGAACCTGACCATGTGTATGTTTGGAGAAGTGTGGAAGACTTTGGAACTTTGGGCTGGAAAGGCTGTTGACTATTGTAAGCAGAGCTTAAAGGGCCATTCTAGTGGAGGCCTGGAAGGAAGCATGGCTGCAAAAGATGTGGTTCCAGGGGAAAATAAAGACTTGGGCAGCAACCAGTATATTTTGATAAAGAGTCTGGCAACAGTTTGCCCACAGCTCAGATGCTTGCCTGATGCTAAGTTGAAAAGTGGTGGACTGATTGATGTCTTTGGCGGAGGATATTTCAAGAAAGCCTAATGTAGAAATGGTGGTGTGGCTTTTAATGGTGAATATTGTGCAGCACTACAGTGAAGAAGAGCAGATGGGGCAGAAAGAAATGCAGAATGTACAGTTTGGATCTGAAAACTGCACTAGGAAGATTAAAGGGGGGGCCAAGGCTTGTGAAGGAGAGGCTCCCTTTCTTAAGGAGATTAAAGCAATTAAGGAGAGGCCTCAAGATTTACAAGTAAACAAAAAAATCAGTACCTTCAGGGCAAGACCACACCCAGGTAATCCTCCAGCAAGTCCAGGGCAGAGAAAAATTGCAAATGTGGTTAAAGTAGGAGAGATTCCATCCCGAACTTGCAGCCAAACTCAGCAGTTTCATTCACGTGGTGTTGGCTTTAGAGGCATGAAGTTTGCAAGAGTGAAGGGGTCATCAGTTCTTCCTCCATAGTTTCAGAGAGCTGCCAAGGTCAGGCAGAGCGCAGCAGGGGTGTCCCTGCATAAAGTAGGCCCTGATAGGCCATTGTGTGAAGCTGTGAATGTGAAGCCTGGTTGGCAGCAGAGGCCCCAAGAAGACATTCGAGATGCCAGACCTGTGAGATATTTGCCAAGGAGAACTGCATACAGGGAGTGGTACCAGCCTAAGAAAGAGATGTATGTTGCAAGCAAAGCTGGAAGAGCTGAGCCATCTAAGCCCTTTGGAAGTCAAGTTCCAGAAGTTGCATGTGGAGCTACAGGACTTGGTGTTTGCCCTGCTGGTTTTCGGTCTTGTTTTGGTCCAGTATTTACTCACTATGCCTCTATTCCTCCTTTTTGGAATGGGAATATGTATTCGGTTCCACTGTACATTGGGAGTATGTAATTTGTCTTTTGATTTTACAGGAGCTTACAATTTAAGAGATTGGCCTGAGTCTCAGAAGAGACTTTGGACTGTGGACTTTTGAATGGCATTGAAACTGGTAAAGACTATGGGGACTTTTAAGGTTGGACTAAATGCATTTTGCATTTTATATGATCAGGAGCCTATGGGGGCCAGGGAGTGGAATGTGGTGGTTTGGATGAGTGTCCCCCATAGGCTGTAAGTATTCAGACATTTGTCTCCAGTTGGTGGCACTGTTTTTGGAGGTCTTAGAAGGTGTGGCCGTGCTAGAGGAAGTATGTCACTGGGGGCAGGCTTAGTGAGTTTTAACAAGGCTCGTGGTCTACAGTTGCTTCCTCTTTGCTTCCTGTGCTCATTTCGAGATGTGACCCTTGGCTTGCTGCTCCAGCCGCCATGCCTCTCCAGCCGCTACGCCTCCCACCACAATGGACTCTAATTCCCTGGAACCGCCAATCGTAAGCTCAAATAAACTCTTCCTTTTATAAGTTCCTTGGTCATGGTGCTTTATCACAGCAACAGAAAAGTGACTAATACAGTATGTATGCATATTTTAGAGTAATATAAAATCAAAATGGAAAAATGCGAATCATGAGATATGATAGGGAAATAACATACAGTTTGTTTTCAGCCAACATAATTTTTTTAATTATTTATTTTTTTATGTGTATGAATGTATTGTCTGCATGTAGGTTTGTGCACCCGAGTCGTGCAACACTGCAGAGGTCAGAAGAGGGTGTCAGATTCCCCTGGAACTGGAGTTGAAGAAGGTTCTCAGCCACCATATGGGTGCTGGGGATTGAACCCATGTCCTCTGAAAGAGCAGTCAGTGCTCTTAACCACTAGGCCATCTCTCCAGCCCCAGACAACATAATTTTAATATAGGCATGATGTATCAGGCTGGTGTAACTTAGCCTTTCTGGATGCTTAATGACCATACTTAACGCCCATACCAACTTGGCCAAGGGACCTAAGGGATAACTTTGTTCCTTGCCCTCAGAGGTCAACTAAGTCCCAGAGGACTGTGCATGGGGGCATCTCTTGAAATGTTCTGTAAATGTGAGTTATCAGTCTTCCTGTGCAGGGAGGTCTTGGAGATCCACTAATGGGACTTCAGCCAGTGTCCAGTCTATTCAGAGGAAAGTCTGCTCATGCTTCAAAAAGGGAAGTCTGGTCTAGCAAGACCTGACTTTGTCCTCAAGTGAATGGCATTGGTAAATGAAAAGCCAAAAGGAGCCAGGGGCTCCCTTCCCCCCCAAAAGAAAAACCCAAGTGACCCCTAAGAACCAGATCCTCAACCGACCTTGAGAAAACAAAAACCTTGGTTAATCTGAGCTATCTGTGTGGCCTTAAGCATCCAAAAGGAAAGTAAAACCAGATATAAATAATCAGTGAGGCCTGAGAAATTGTACTTCAGGTATAAAACTTGAGATCTTAGTAAAAAGACAAAAAGATAAAAAAAATAAAATAAAAAGAGCACAGTTGTTTTGCCTGTCTTTATTTCTTACTGGCAAGTGCAGCTGCCCTGTGGCTGCCACTGCTTTTGCCATCCTTCAAAGACGTGAGACACAGCTCTTTAACCTTCCAGTATGCACTGAAGACTCATGTCTCTCCAAGAATCCTCCAAACCTTCAATGTCGGATAGGGACTGCTGAGACATCCAGCTTGTGGACTGAACTACTACTGGGGTTTTAGCCTCTTCAGAGTATAGACTGCCATTGTTGGACTACCCAGACTGTATCATGGAGGCCAGTACAGGAAGATCAAGACAGGACGCAATGCTTACTGGACCTCATTTGGGTGATCTTGTGGAGCACAAGGGCAAGACTGATGGTTGTTTGGGCTTGCCAAAGAGGAGCCTTCAAACACTTCCTTAAGGAAAATATGACAACTTTCAGCCTAATAAAGAAAAAACCAATAATAATTAAAATAAGAAATCATAAGCTGAAGATGCTAAAACCTATGACATCATAATCTTGATATATGTGTGGCATGCATATATGCATATTTTGGAGTGATACAAATTGGAAGGGACAACAACAACAAAAAAGCCTGGGTCAAGGAACTGACTGAAATGGTGAACTGCTGCCCCAAACAGTAAACTTCTGCATCGAAAATTTTTTTAAAAGACTGAGAAAAACATGAAAGACATGTATGGCAGAATGCATGATGCATGAACTCTGGTGGGTGGGGGCAAGGAAGGGGAAATGGGTCTAAATTTGATGGAGAAATGTGGTATGAAACGCACAAAACCTCAGTTAAAAAATTGGCCTAAAAAAAAGAAAAAAGAAGTTTCTCTGATGAGGGGTAAGAGGCTGGACTAATCCATGGGTATTGGGATAAATATTTAGAAAGTAGTTGGTTACTATATCAATTTAATAAAATGTTAGTTTCTGGTTCTTGCTGTAGGGTCTATGACCTCTAGCCACAGGTTCTTGACCAGGTTTACAGTACAGAATCTCCTCCTGTTGAGCAGGCCTTAAATCCAATCAGACAGCTATTGATTACCCCTTCAGACATCCAGGCCACCATTGCGCCAATGGGCAGATCTCACCAGGTGAGCTGTTGTAGTTTGCAGGGCTCACAGCTGGGTATGATTGTTGGCATCTTTTCTTTCCCAGCACCTGTCTAGCACCTTGTGGCCTGAAAGCTGGCCACCAGGGAGGAAGCTTCCAGATCAGTTCCAACTTGATTTCTCCAAGTCCACTGAGAAAATTGCATGTTGTCTTCAGCAAATAGAGTCTTACCCACAGTTCTTGTGGGAAACCAAGTGCAATCTTAATAGTCTGTATTGTCTTGGGGATCTCTTGGACCCCTCTGAGTAGCATTTCAAAAGAAGGTATCTCAGGCTGGAGAGATGGCCTGGTGGTTGAGAGTGCCAACTGCTCTTATAGAGGACCCAGGTTTGATCCCCAGCACCCACATGGCAGCTGAGAGCCGTCTTTGACTCCAGTTCCAGAGGAATCGATGCCCTCTTCTGACCTCCTTGGCATTGCACGACATGGGTGCACAAACCTACATGCAGACAGTACATTCATACACATAAAAAATAAATAAATAAATAAAATAAAAGAAGGTATCTCATACCTGTGACTGGGCTTTTTGCTTAATGTTTGCTTTCCAAGGATAAATACTTTTATGTTATTTAAAATGTTAGCAATAAAAGGACATTTTCCTTTTTTATTACATTTATTTGTGTGTTGTTTGTGTGTGTGCACACACATATCATAGCAGACATGTGGAGGTTAGAGGACAACTTGTTAGAGTCAGTTCTTGCCTTTTACCATGCAGGGTCCTGAGGACTGACCTCAGGTCATCAGACTTGGCAGAAAGTGCCTTTTACCTGTTGAGCTATCTTTTTGGCCTGACTCTTCTATTCATATTTAGCTCCTTGAGTTTGAACATGGGTATTTAACTGTGTACTCATTGCCGTAATCAAATTTCCACTCTGAGTTTGCTGAGGTCTATTTTATGACATGTGCTATGATGTGACCTGCTTCCATGAAGGCTGGTCCTGTGAGTATTGGGTTCTTTAATAAAAGCCACCCTTCTAACCTGGACCCGTTTGTGTGCATACTTATACAAGACTCTTCCTAGATGTTCACTCATGGGCTATTCTTTCCTTTGTCCAGAGCATTCAGGATGTAAGAAGTGATGATGAAGAGGAAGAAGATGATGAAGAAGAAAAAGGAAAAGAAGAGGAGGAAGAGGAAGAGGGCACCAAAGGCAAAGAGACAGAGTATTTGAAGAATGGCCTTGGGGCTGACAGGCACCTCATTCCCAATGGTCAGCATGGTCGTTAGCTTGAAGCCCTGGAATTCCTACAACGCAGTGCACTACAAGGACTGTGGGAAGTCGGAACCATTCCCAGCTCCACGGCTGTGGACCCAAAGAGACCCCCGACTTCCCTTTCCTTTTTTTGAGATGGGGGTCTCCTATGTTGCCCAGGCTGGCCTCCAATTCAATTGTCCTGCCTCAGCCTTCCAAATAGCTGAGATTACAGGTGCAACACCATGCCAGGTTCCTGTCCTTTCTCCCTCCTAAGGTGTATTTGACAGAATGTTGCCTTGTGATAAAATGTTAAAACTAGACATACCCATGGATTTTCCTGCAATCAGGCTTAGGCTTGTCAGAGAATTCTCCAAGCAGGTATCGGTCCTAATGTCCCTTCACTCACTCACTCACTTGAAGTAGTTGACTTTCTCAGGAGTTTGTTTTCTCTTGACCCTTTTACCTTCCTACCTTGCACATGTTCAGGGTGGTTTGACAAGTGCCAAGGAAATCCACCTTCTCCAGGTGTTTGCCCACAGTACAACTCATTTCCCAAAGGTTTATTCAAAGTGGCAAGGGAGCCGTTACAGAAGCAGGGAAGCCAGGATCCCAGGGCTCGTGGGCCAGCTTGAGCAGGCCCAGCTGCCTCTCTCCACAGTGCCACTGATGGTGCTTGCTCTACTACCTCACAGGGTTGGAGTAAGGATCAAGTGAGATCATAGAAGTGGTGCCCGTGTCTCCTGCCTGTTAGTGTTACCTGGCCTTCTTTGCACTGTGATACCTGAGCTTGATTTAAAAAGAACCCTGGCTGAACTTGACGTGAATGAGCCTAAATGAAGGGCCATGTATTTAAAATTCCTCATAACGTGTGAGGTGCCTGCAGACAAATACCAAGAAGACTGTTTCCTCTTGAACTGGTAATTGTGTTGGGCCCAGAGGATAATCCTCAGATGTCTTCAGAGTCTTCCTCACAGGGTCCTGTGGCTGAAGGAAGGAAGTGTTGTCACTTCTTGTCTTCTACTGGCTTCCCACTTCTTTTCTCTCTAAGAGAGGGAAGCTGCCCTATGCTGCCCTGAGCCTCTTCTTCAGAATAGCAGAGCTGCCATGGGCTGTGAGGGTCTATGGAGGCCTCTTGGGAGAATTAGGCTGCTCACTGAGCCACACACCCAGGATACCACAGCCATTCATGGAGGCTGTGTGCCCCAAAGGGACTCCTGGAAGTAGAAGGAATCCACACACTTTCTTCTCCCTATCTGAGACCAGGTAACAATGGAAGCCCCTGCAGGGCCCTGTGCACACTCAAAAGTCTGAGGCTTTCTGGTTTTAATAAAAAAATGTTTTTAAAAACTTTCAAGCTAAGCAAAAACAAGCAAACAAAAACCCTTCAGAATTTTTTCCCCAACAAAATGGCTTGTTAAAGAATTGTAGGAAAAACAAGTCTCAAATTTTCTATGCGAAATACTTTTTCTTGAGTACAATACCATCTGCATTCTATCTGTATGTGATATTGTAGCTAAAATGTCTCTACTCACTTTAGGTATAGCTGTTGGTTTATTGTTATTACATTGGTGGAAAGTCATACTAAAATATTTTTATGTGTCCAGTTAACAAAGTATTTTTCTTCATTCATTTTGGTTTTAGCTCACTACAGAATTTCTTCTTGCTTAAGGTGAAACCTTGTTTGATTGTTCGTTTATTGTTCTATCCTTCCATTTCTTTTTCTGCATTTGACTGTGGAAGGTAAAATTGAGATGTCAATTTCAGCTTTCTCTCTCTCCCTCATATAGCTAGAAGCACAAAATTGCAAAGAGGTAGAGGTGCACTCTGTGACAGCAGAGTGGTTCAGGGCTTGTGTGCTTCATTTTAAAGGTAGCCTTTCTGCAGCAAGCAAAGGCTCAGGACTGTGTGAGGTAACTTTGTAAAATTCCAAGACATGCTGTAATAATAATAACTTACAATAAAAAAACCTAACCCTACTATGCATGGTGACTTAGTAGATTTGGCGGCACATATCTCATGGCCTGGCAGAGGTAATTACAGATGCGCATGTAAATAGAGATGCCCCAAGCCTCTGCTGGAAATATGAGGCAAGCTGTAGAGAAGAAGCCAGATGTAGATACTGACTGCTGGTCTTTGGGATCCTAGATGACAGAGCCCTAGCCAGCAGAGTTCTGGCCTGATAGTGGGGTTGCCTGGAGGTAGGCTTCTGGGGAGTTGCATTGTTAAGATATCACAGACACACTGAAGAGTTATTTTTAAGATTGTACCTTTAAGACTGAGATTTTTGGCTGTGCACAGTGGAGACAGTCATCCATCCTGGGGTGAAGTCTAACAGGACACCACCTGGTCCACTTCAGAGATGCTGAAGCGTTAAGAAAAGGGGCAGGTTGGGAGAGAAGGCTCAGTGGGTAAGAGCATCATTTGCTTTGCAGACTTGAGGATCTGAGTTTGAATTCCCTGCACCAAGGTAAAAAAAAGATTCCAGGGTGGCAACCTGTTCCTACAACTCTAGTTTTGAGGTGGTAGAGGCAGGAGGAACTCTGGGGTCTGCTGGCTCCCTGCCTCACTCCTAGCTTCAGTGAGAGATTCTGTCAAAAGGGCATAAGGCCCAGTGATTAGCAGGATATCCAGCGTCTTCCTCTGGCCTACCCATGAGCACATTTATACATACACCATACACACACACACACACACATACACACACCACAAACAAGGAAAGAAAAAAGAAAGGATGAATGGATGAGAGAAAGGAGAGTAAAAGGGAAGAAACAAGGAGGCTGATCCCAAAGGGACTTTCATGGCCGTGTTTTCCATGTCTACTCTTCAGGGCTGTAGGAAAATTATTTGCTAGCCATCGGAATTTGTCCATGGAGCTAAACAACCTTGCTCACCACCTGCTGCACTTTTTCATTCATCACACTCTGCATTTCAGCGAGTTCTGGCTCCTCTGAGAGCAGCTGGGACACTGTGCAGCTAGTTCCACTGCTCTTATTCCTACCAGCAGTTTCCTGCACTCGTGGGATGGGGAACGGCAACAGTGCAGAGTACATCGAGTGAGATAGGAAAGGAGAAAAGGAAGCCAACAGAAGAAACAGACAGAAAGCTCCTACTAAGATGGCAGCTGTGGTGGTAGATATCAACTCAAATTTATCAGTAAGCATCAATTGTAAAACAGAACTCCAAATTGGATATTTTAGAAAACATCTCAACTATATATTATTCAGAAGATGTGCAATATAAGTATCAAGAAAAAGAAATGTTAAAAACCAAGCTGCTGGGGCAGGCTTTAATCCCAAATCCTGGGAGGCTGAGGCAGGAGGATTGTAAATTCAAGGGCTGCATGAGCTATAAAGTGGCTTCAATGCCAGCCTGGATGACAGAAAGATGCTGTCTCAAAAAATAAAACAGAGCTAGGGTCACAGCTCAGTATTAGAGTGCTTGTATCATGATTCCCTAGGTTTAAAACACACACACACACACACACACACACACACACACACACACACACACAAACATGTTGAAAGCTGAAAGAGGATATGCCATGCAAATTCACCCATCCCAAAAGCTGCTGTACATATTCTGATGTTAGTAGGTAGGAAGAGGTGTATCCAGTAATAACCAAGAAGATTAATGTAGCAGGATAACATTTTAAAACTACCTAACAAGAGGAACCTAAACTATATGAAGAACAAGTTCACAGAATTAAAAGGAGTAAGAAATTCATAATCAGCGTTGAGTGGTTTGAGTATATTTTTCAGTATCTTCTGGACCAAGCAGGCTCAAAATCAGTAAGAATGGAAGTCTTGAACCATGAACTTAACTTGCCCTCTATAAGAACTGTAAAATATATATATTTTTAAGTACACATGAACACTTACTGAAATAGACCATGTAATATACCATAAACCAAATCCCCAGACATTTTGAAAGTCTAGTCATATGAAGTATGATCACTGATCACCATGAAATTAAAATAGGAACCTGCAACAAAAAGATAAAGAGAAAAGTTTCAGCATTCTTTAAAATAACATACATCTAAATAACCAGTAGAATAAAAAAAAACATGTAGTTTGGGGGCTAGAGAAATAGCTCAACAGTTAAGAGCATTGACTGCTCTTGGAGAGGACCTGGGTTTGATTCCCAACACCCATATGGCCACTAATAAATGTCCATAACTCCAATTCCTGGGGTTCTGATGCCTTCTTTTGACCTCTATGCGCATTGCATGACACAGGTGCACTTACATACATTATATGCATAAAATAATAATAAAACAATAATAAATAAAATACTTTAAAGATGTAGATTTTTGCAGACATCTACGAACTTCTTCTAAAATTTGTTTAGAAAAGCATGGCCTTCAGAATAGCTAAGACAATTTTGAAAAAATATTAAAGCACAAAGAATCCTTCCACCCTGAGTTCAGACTTACTGGAGAGCCCAGTAATTCAGACTGTGGTGTTGCTAGAGGGAGAAACACAGGCCAGTGGAATGAGATATAGAACCCTCAGCTGGGGATGTAGCTTGGTGGTAGAATGCTTACTTAACCTGTATAAGGGTTCTGAGTTCCTCCCCTGGCTGGGGGAGTATGTGAGAGACAGATCCTCAAAACACATACACACAAATGTGACTAACTGGTGTGCATGCTTTTTTTTTTTAATTACAGATGCGGCCAATAAAATCGGGTCTTGACATTATTGCATGCACACTGTTTATCACCAGACTATAATTAAAAGATGGTACCAAGACACACAGCAGATGATCTCTTCTGAAGGCTACAAAGTTTTCAATCTTACCACTGAAGCACAGTGTGGCTCTGACAGAAGCCAGTCCTGATTACAATGTGGTATTAATTTACAGCAATTAATTATACCCTGGTAAATATCCCTGGTAACCTCTATTGTGGTTCTTTTTTTCAATTTTTTTATTATTAAACTTTTTCCATAGGTCATACACATCATTTCTCAATCAAATCTAGAATCACTTCCCTTTCCATACCCCCCACCCCACCTGAGTCCCTGCACTCTGCCATGCATGTCTTGTATCTTTTTCTGAGTCTTTCCAGAGGTTTTTTTTTTCAGTTCTTTTGTTGTTGTTCTCTCCAACTTGTCTTGCTACAGTATATATACATATATACATAGTTATGTATATATACATAAATATATATACATACATACACATATCACTTGAATTGTAGGATATTTTTTTCCTAAAAGATGTTATGTTTTCCTTAAGGAAGTGCTCAAAAGTTCCTCCTTGGCAATCCCAAACAACTATCAATCCTGGATTTTTGCTCCACATGGGGGTCTTTCCCTCCCATGGTCCCCCAAATGAAGTCCAGTAAGCACACCTCCTGTCTCGATCCCCCTGCACTGGCCTCCATGATACAGCCCAGGTAGTCCAACAATGGCAGTCTATATTCTGATGAGGCTGACATCCCCTTAGCTGTTTAGTCCACAAGCTGGGTATCTCAGTAGTCTTCATCTGGCACTGAAGGTTTGGAGGATTCTTTTTATTTATTTATCTTCTATGTGTATGAATGTACTGTCTGCATGTAGGTTTGTGCACCCATGTTGTGCAATGCTGCGGAGGTCAGAAGAGGGCATCAGATTCCCTGGAACTGGAGTTAAAGACGGTTTTCAATTCTTAGAGAGACATGAGTCCTCAGTCCATATTGGAAGGTTACAAAGCTGTGTCTCATGAATTTGAGGAGTGCCAAAAGCGGTGGCAGCCACAGAGTTGATGCACTTGCCAATAAGAATTGAAGACAGGCCAAACAACAGTACTCTCTCTTTTTTCATTTTGTCTCTTTACTAAGATCTCAAGTTCTATGTCTGCAGTACAGTTTCTCTCATCTTAGTGATTATTTATATCTGGTTGTACTTTCCTTTTGGATGCTTAAGGCCACACAGATAGCCCAGATTAACCAAGGCTTTTGTTTTCTCAAGGTCAGTTGAGGATCTGGTCCTCAGGGGTCTCTTGGGTTTTTTTTATGGGGGTGGGGGGAGGGTGGGATTTCCTTGCTCCTTTCAGCTTGTCATTTACCAGTTCCATCCACTTGAGGACAAAATCAGGTCTTGCTAGACCAGGCTTCCTTTTCTGAAGCATGAACAGACTTTCCTCTTTATAGACTGGACACTGGCTAAAGTCCCATTAGTGGATCTCCAAGACCTCCCTGCACAGGAAGACTGATAACTCACATTTACAGAACATTTCAAGAGATGCCCCCATGCACAGTCCTCTGGGACTTAGTTGACCTCTGAGGGCAAGGAACAAAGTTATCCCTTAGGTCCCTTGGCCAAATTGGTATGGGCATTAAGTGTGGTCCTTGAGCACCCAGAAAGGCTAAGTTGTACCAGCCTATTACATTGCACCTATACTAAAATTGTATCCTTTGGAAACAAACTATATGTTATTTCTGTATCATATTTCTTGATTTGCATCTTTCCATTTTAATCCCATATTACTCTAAAAGATGGTGTGCATGGTTTTTAACAAATGGCTTTGATTCTTATGTGCTATATGAACAGTTGAAGGTTAATTAGCAGAATACTACACATAGTAATGCTGCCAGTCCCCTTCACACACACACACACACACACACACACACACACACACAATAAAATAAAAAACATTAAAAAATGGCTTTGATAAAGGTGCAAAAATAATTCTATGATGCCAGAATAATTCAATAATAGGTACTGGAGCAATTGCACACAGAAATGACCCCTGACCCCAGATATCATTCCATACAAAAATTAATTCAAAATGGATATTGGGCTTAAATTTAAAATGCAAGACTACTGTTGCTTGGCTAGTTAAAGGGCTTGTTTGGTAAAACTCAAGATGTACTTTTATTTGTAGTACTGGGGATCTGTCTGTTAACCTTGCTAGGCAAATTCTCTGCCACTGAACTACATCATCAGCCTTTGATTTTTGAGAAAAGCCATGATTCTATAGCCCAGGCTGGCCTTAAACTCATCATCCCCCTGCCTCAGCCTCCAGAATGCTGAGATTACAAGGTACGTGCCACTATGTCCAGCAAGACTATGAATTTCACAGGGGACGGGGATTATTTGGACATCATCATAAAAAAAAATCATGGCTCTGCAAAGAATACCTTAGAAGATGAAAAAACAAGCTAGGTTCTAAGAAAAAATAATATTTGTAGCCACATGTTTGACCAAATGCTTGGGTGTAGAATATCTGAGTAACTTTTACACTATTCTCACTGCCCCTTGCTGCCCATAGCCAGGGCCACCAGACTGATAGTCTATGCTATGGGGATGAAGTTAGTGCACCTGAAATTTGAATGGGAGACCCTCCCCTCCCCATTTGCTTCACACTTTTGGCTCAGAATCCAGCGTACAGCCCAGGAAGTCCTAACACAAGGTCTCTTTAGTAGTGTCATTGTTTTATGAAAGCATCCCTGTAAAAGACCATCCACCTGCCAATGATCCCAAATGAATAAGGAAGACTGAGTAGTGAGAACGAAGGCTCTTTCTACCCTTTTGCATTGAGAATAGGAGACTCAAAGTGATGCCTGGCCCGAAGCTGTGTTAACCAAAACCTCAAGGCCAATTTCTCAAGTCTCCAAGTAACTGCTGGGCACTAAAGACAACTGATGAAGAATAAGTGACTTCCCTAAGTATCCCCAGCTGACGCTCTCAGTTGTCTCTCTTGATCTCTCCACCTCCTATGCTCTATTATTTTTTAAAATCTGTAGATTTTGTTTGTCCTGCCCCCTTCCCTCTCCCTTAACAGGAACTTGAAAGTCACCGGGTGGAAGGTTTCTTTCATCTGATAGATAGATAGATAGATAGATAGATAGATAGATAGATAGATAGAATCTCCCTGTAGACCCAACTGCCCTGGCACTTGCTATCTAGACTAGGCTGGCCTTGATCTCACAGAAATCTCACTGTCTCTGCCTCCCAAGTGCTGGGAATAAAAGTGTGTGCCACCATGCCTGACCTGGTGGAGGTTTTACTAACAAGAAGGATAAGAGAGAGTTTGGCAGGAGCCCCAAGACCCAGTAGAGGGGCTGGGCCCCACCAGGCCCACACAGCTGGAGCAGCCCAGGATGGCAGGCCCATGCAGGCGGACAAGTGGAAACCCAGCAGCAGAGCCCAACACCCAGGTACCAAGCCCCAGCTCACTGTTCACAAGTGGCAAGAGAAAGTAATTAATGAAGGTATAACTATGGAAATACAATGCAAGAAAGCATAATAGCAACACCAGAAGAAGCCCTACTACGTACAAGAACTCATGGAGACTAAACAACACACTCCTGAATAATGAATTGATCAAGGGAGAAATAAAGAAAGAAACATATTCCTGGAACCAAACAAAAAGGACAATACAACACAACAAAACCTATGGGAAACTTTAAAAGCAGTCCTAAGAGGAAATTTATAGCCCTAAGTACCTACATTAAAAAAAAAAAAAAGAAAGAGCACAAATAAATGACCTAACACTGCAACTAAAAACACTAGAAACAACAACAAATGAACCATAAACCCAACAGACAAGAAGAAATAACAAAAATCACAGCAGAGGTCAGTGAAATAGAAACAAAGAAAATAATACAAAGAATCAATGAATCCAAGAGCTGATTCTTTGAAAGGCTAGACAAGATAGACGTCTAGCCCAGTTAACCAAAAGAAAGAAGAGCAACTCCAAATCAACAAAATTAGAGATGAAAATGGAAACATCACAAGAGATAACAAAAAGATCCAGTCAATCATATGAGAATACTTTAAAAACCTATATTATATTAAATTTAAAAACCTAAGAAACACGGAAATCACCAAAGCTTAACCAAGAAGAGATTAACAACTTAGACCCATTACATACAAGGAAATTGAAAGAGGAATACAAAACCTCCCAACTAAAAATATCCCAGGCCTAGATGAGTTATAGAAGAATTCTATAAGACATTTAAAGAGGACCTACAACAATTATTACTCAAATTATACAAAACGATAAAAATAGATGGAAATCTCCAAAAATCCTTCTATGAAGCCAGCATCACTCTAATACCAAAACTAGGCAAAGATACAACCAAAAAAGAAAACTGTAGATCCATTTCATTGATGAACATAGGTGCAAAAATTCTCAACAAAATATTGTGCCTGCAAAATACAGGCACACATCAAAAAGGTTATCCATCATGACCAAGTTGGATTCATACCAGAGATGCAAGGATGGTTCAACAGGCAAAAATCAATAAATTTCATAAAGCACATAAATGGACTGAAAGACAAAAACCACATGATTATCTTAATTGATGCAGAAAAGGCCTTCAGTAAAATTCAACACTTGGGAGACAGAGACAGTGAAATTTCTGTGAGATCAAGGCCAGCCTAGTCTAGATAGCAAGTGCCAGGGCAGCTGGGGCTACAGGGGGTTTCTATCTATCTATCTATCTATCTATCTATCTATCTATCTATCCATCCATATCAATCAATAAGATGAAAGAAACCTTCCACCCGGTGACTTTCAAGTTCCTGTTAAGGGAGAGGGAAGGGGGCAGGACAGACAAAATCTACAGATTTTAAAAAATAATAGAGCATAAGGAGGTGGAGAGATCAAGAGAGACAACTGAGAGCGTCAGCTGGGGATACTTAGGGAAGTCACTTATTCTTCATCAGCTGTCTTTAGTGCCCAGCAGTTACTTGGAGACTTGAGAAATTGGCCTTGAGGTCTTGGTTAACACAGCTTCGGGCCAGGCATCACTTTGAGTCTCCTATTCCCAATATAAAAGGGTAGGAAGAACCTTCATTCTCACTACTACTCAGTCTTCCTTATTCATTTGGGATCATTGGCAGGTGGATGGTCTTTTACAGGGATGCTTTCATAAAACAATGACACTACTAAAGGGACCTTGTGATAGGACTTCCTGGGCTGTACCCTGGGGTGCTTCTGCACTAGGCTGTTTGGCTGAAACAGACATCAAGCCAAGTGGGGCTAATGTGGGTCATGTGGCACTGACACGGAACATCTGGGTTTGGGCTGAACACTTCTTTACATTTGCTGTTTCAAGGAACTGGGGGAAATTTCTCTACAGTGCTTACAGTAGTGTCCTAGAATATAAACTGGATCACAGAGGACCCAGCAGGGTGTATCTCACCCAAGGCTGCCAATACCAGAAAGGGCCTAGATGTCATCATGCTTTGTAACCTCGTGTGCTCATAATGAGGAGCCAGTAGTCCAACCCCAATGGAGTCAACCGCTGCAGAAGCAGAGGGCAGGCAGCTAGAGTCAGGTCAAGGCTCAGAGGACAATTATATGTCCAGGTGGCCATAGCAGCCAGGTAGGTGTGCAGGGTGGCCCATGTGGCAAGCTGGGGGAGTCCAAGCCCACAGCATGGGTGCTGTTAGGAATTTGCTATTGAGACTGTTGTCTGAAGCAGCAATGCATTGAGTATTTTTTAAAGGAGTGCATTCAAAATAATTTGTATAATGGGACCCAAATAATAAATATTTTCCAAACAAGCTTAATATTTTGTTATCTTTATTTCATGTGTATGAGTGTATTGTCTGCATGTATGTAAGTACACTTGTGTTCATGAACTGACTTCAGAGGTAAGAAGAGGGCAACAGAGTCCCTGGAACTGGAGATACAGACAGTTGTTAGCTGCTATGTCGGTGCTGGGAACCTAACCCGGATCCTCTGTAAGAGCAGCTAGTGCTCTTAACCACTGAGTGATGACTAGCCCCCCAAATGATCAATCTTATTTCATCATTCTGTGGATGAGGCCATGGAAGCTAGTGAGGAGCTGTAGGAGATCATCAGAAAGGAGCTTCAGGAGTTGGGCTACATACTGGATGCCCAGCCTTGGTCAACCATGTCATATTCTTGAGCTTTTATTTGTAATAATGATGCATTCTGAGTAATGTTGTAAGGATACATGAGAAGAACCTTGTACCAAAAAAAAAAAAATAAAGAATTCAGAAAGGTGGACACAGTGGTATATACCTGTAATTGAAGCACTATGGAGCTGGGGGGCAGGGAAATTATGAGTTTGAATCCAGCCTGGGTCACAAAGTGGAGGCTACACAGAGGACTACAGGGAGAGGTACCCTATTTCAACATTACCCCCCCCACACACACACACACTAAAAAAGCAATCAGAAAATACTGGCTCTGTTTCCCAAAAATATACTGAAGTCACCCAATTTGTGAGTGGAAGAGCTTAGATTTTTAGACTGTATTTTGGTCCGATGTCAAAAAACCATACAATTTGCATTGACATGTTAACAGTTATGGAAGTTTATGAGTAAACTATGTAACAAGATACACACCTTCCCTGCTCACACTGAATGCGGTTGAAGAAAGACTTAGAAACCCATAGTTTCCATCTTTTGGTATTCAGTCAGGAAGTGGGAATGATACTAAGCATTTCAAATGCAAGTGTTTAATACAGGGAATTGCTTATGTAGGAGTTAAAAGCCTAAGGAAAGAAAACCAAATGGTTTTGCTCAAGTGCACTAACTACAAGAAATAAAAGTGAAAGATTCTCCAGAATATAAGTGATTGGAAGGACTGGGGTATAGCTCAGTGGTAGAATGATTACCTAGCATGGGGTGGGGGGTGCTGAGTTTGATCTCTGATACCACAAAAATGATGAGTGATCCCTGGAGAGCCCTCATGGTACAGTGCATGGATTAACTCTACACAGTAGGACCCCAATCTCTGTGTAGGGCACAGAGCTTGGCAGCTGCTGTTTGTACCATGGAGGAGAGGGGAACCTGTTGCTGGTGCTGGGAACTCCAAGAAGTGAAGTCAGAGAAAAGGGTACAAGAACCTTCACCAAGGAAGCCTGACTGGCAGAAGAGGGAGGTGTTCTTGCCAGTAGGATTAGTACCTTTATAGAAGAGGCCCCAGAGAGGATGGTTGGCTCTTCCATCATAAGAGGAAACAGCAAGAGGATGCCAGGAAACTGGAGCTCACCAGACACAATCTGTCAGTACTCTGACTCTGAACTTCCGGGACTACAGAACTGGGAGAAAGAAATTCATTTCCATTTGCATTTCAGGATGTTAGTTAATTTCACTGTGTACAAATATTCACAGCAGAATTATTTACAATAGCCAAGAGGTGGGATCAAATACAGTATCTCCCAACTGATGAGTGAACAAATAAAATATGGCAGTGTCATGTGGTGGTATATTATTTGGAAATAAGATGTGTGGTTAATACTAGTTTCATTTTTGTTTTATACTAATTTAATACTATTACTTTAACTTTAATTAATGGTTTATTTTTCCAGTTACTGAATTTTAATGTGAACATTTTGAAACTTTTAGTCTGGTCACATTTTTGTCCCCTACGACAGAAGCTCTACATTCCTTTAGCTGTCACTCACATTTCTCTCCATCCCTTCACCCCTGCAAAAGATCTACTTTTTGTCTCCGCAGATTTGCCTGTTCTGGACATTTCATACGTTTTGTGACTAGCTTCTTTAACATAGCATAGTGCTTCTGAGGCCCTGGATTGTTCCATAGGACAAAATAATTTCTCAACCCAAAGGAGACTTGGTAGCTTTTTGAAAAAGAAGAGGTCATGATAAGTGTAGCTGTTCAGGAATTGGTAAACAATCCAGATTCTGTCTTATAGCAGGAACTTGGCCACCATCCTTGCATTCTGCCAAACTCCTGTTTATCAAGCATACAAAATGCTGTTCATAGTTAATGCATACATTGGATCCTCTCATTGTAATTGAGGGGAAATTTAATTGATAAGTTCTGGGTACTATGGCCTACAAGGTCAAGAGGCTCAGAGTGCAGTCAGAAAATGGGACCTTCTGGGATGTGACAACTTCACAAAGTATGAGGTTAATCGTAAATATAGAGAAGTTAGGGTTAGGAGAGGGCTCAGTGGTAAAAGCATTTTGCTGTGAAAGCCAAAGAATCTGCATTCAAATCTCCAGCATAAAAGCCGGGTGTGGGGCTGGAGAGATGGCCTAGCGGTTAAGAGCACTGACTGCTCTTGCAGAGGACCCGGGTTCGATCTCCAGCACCCACATGGCGGCTGAGAACCGTCTGTAACTCCAATTCTAGGAGAACTCCAGTTCCAGGGGAATCCGACCCCCTCTTCTGACCTCCGCGGCATTGCACGGCAAGGGTGCACAAACCTACAAGCAGACAGTACATTCATACACATAAATAAATAAAAATTAAATTTTTTTTTAAAAAAGCTGGGTGTGCAGCATGCATCTGTAACCCAGGATTGTAGGAAGAATGGGTTGGGGAGCTCGTTGGCTAGCCAACCTAGCAGAAACAGTGAACTTCAGGATCAGTGAGAGCCTCTGTGTCAAAAAACAAGGTGGAGAGCAATACAGGAAGATCCCTCATGCCATCCTCTGGCCACCACATGTGCATGCATGGGTGCCTACATCTGCACACACCAAAAGCAAAAGCCAGGCCAGGCATCGTGGCGCACGCCTTTAATCCAAACACTCAGGAGGCAGAATCAGGTGGATCTCTGTGAGTTCAAGGCCAACCTGGTCTACAGAGTGAGTTCCAGGCCAGCTGGGGCTTTAGGGAGACTTTGTCTCAAAAAAAACAAAACAAAACAAAAACAACAACAATAACAAAAAGTCAAAGTAAAAAACAAAATAAAACAGAAAAGAGACATTAGCACATTCATTATAGAGGGACAAAATATCAAAATGAACTGTTTAGAGAATGAAAACAGTCAAAAAAAGCCAAAAACATTTTGGTTGAATCAAAAAGGGACTAGAAGACAAAGTTGAGGAAATTTCCTGTGAAGTGATCAGGAACTCAGAGATTGAAACTGGATAGAATTTTTAAAAAATATTTTATTATTTTTATTTTATGTGTATGAGTGTTTTGCTTGATTGTATGTAAGTGTGCCTGTGTTCTGTGACGGTTCTCGCTCCACCACACTTGGAGACTGATGCACAAACCTCGTCCACTGGATTACAGGGAAAAAGAAAAAGATGCAAGGCAGCCACCAGCAGCCATCCTAGACCTTAGACCAAAGGCTAATAACCTTTCCCAAGCCCACCTCTCTCATCTGACATCTACACCAGGCAGCGACCTATACCAGGTACTCCCGGATCCTCCAGGCCGCTGCTTGTTTAGCACCCTGCAGCCTGACTCCTGCTGGTACACACTCACCACACACCAGTAATCGTGCTGATGGCACTCCTCACTGGATTTTCCCAGGCTGGCATCTGATTGATTTTCCCCAGCCAAATTCCAATAGCAAAGACCACTTAAGCCTGATGGGCTAAAATACACGTGAGATAATAACAGCCAGAGGTTCCTGTCTGATGGGGAAAAGAACCTGTTTATTTGTTCACAGCATTCTGGTTTTATACCCAGAGTGACATCGTATCTCAGGGCCTGCTTTCAGACCCCCTGCCTCATGTTCTGTAAACATCAGGAGTACTTGTGAGAATCTTTATTCCCAGGGCTGTCTCCTGGGTTTGCTAATACAGGCACATCCCGCCCAGGGCTAGGCTTAGGTGTAAACACACAAGCAGGTTATTTAGCACAATGTAGCCATAGGTGGCTTCTTTTTTACCTACAGTTCTGCAATGCTCACAGAAGTCAGAAGAGGGCATCAGATCCCCTGGAACTAGAATTACAGACAGTCGTCAGCTGCCATGTGGGGGCTGGGAGTCAAACCCAGGTCCTCTACAAGAGTAGCCAGTGCTCTTAACCACTGAGCCATCTCTCCAGCCACTGGAATAACTTTTAAAAGCATAGGTATGATAACACATGCCTGTAATCCTAAGACTCAGGAGGCGGGGCTGGAGAGATGGCCTAGTGGTTAAGAGCGCCGACCGCTTTTACAGAGGACCCGGGTTCGATCCCCAGCACCCACATGGCGGCCGAGAACCGTCTGAAACTCCAATTCCAGGAGAACTCCAGTTCCAGGGGAATCCGAGACCCTCTTCTGACCTCCGCGGCATTGCACGACACCGGTGCACAGACTTGCATGCAGACAGTACATTCATACACATACAGAAATAAATAAAAATTAATAAAAAATTAAAAAAAAAAAAGACTCAGGAGGCTGAGGCAGAAGAAACATGACAAGTTTGAGGCCAGCCTGAGCTACATAATAAGTTGTAGACCAGCCTTGGCTACAATATCAGCTATGTCTCAACAAAACAAAACAAACAATCGATTCAAGAATTCCAAGATTAGGGCTGGCAAGATGGCTTAGCAGGACAAAGTGATACATTGCATGAGCTTGATAAACTGAGTTAGACCCCTGCAACCCACATAAAAAAGCCAGATTCAATGGCACATATCTGTATGAGAGGAGAGAGAATTGCCAGGAAGCACATGGGTCAGCTAGCCTGGAGTAGGCAGCATGGCAGAAACAAGAAGGACACTGCCTTCACAAGGTAGGATGAGAACCGATTCTTCAGCATTGACCTCTCATCTCCACACTTGCACCCTGGCACACTTGTGCCCTGACAGGCATGTGCCTGCACTCACAAACACACATGTCATGCACACATACAATGATAATACATTATTTTTAAAAATGAAGTCTGTGTACTAGTGGGTAAAAGCATTTGTCACATAAGTGTGACAACTTGAGTTCAAACTCCAGAACTCATGTAAAAGCCAGACGTATGGTGTAAGAAGCTTTAATCCCTGTGCTCTTTCAGGGAAATGAGAGGTAGAGATGGGACAACCTCCAGAAAAACAGAGACCCTGTTCTCCAAGAAAGTAGTTGAGGACCAATGCCTGAAGTTATCCTCTGACCTCTGAGGTATACTGTGACATTCCTACACCCACATTTATATGCAGGAATGTGCACATATGCACACACACATGCGAGCGCGCGCACACATACACACACACACACACACACACACACACACACACACACACGCACGCACACATAGAAAAAACAAGTAAAGCACATCAAGAAGGGAAGAGGTCCTGAACCACAGGTCTTGTCTTCCAGTTAAGTTGTGAAAATGTCTCAAAGATTATCAGGTCTATAAGGTACAAAACCCATTGTTTTAAAAGTCTATTAGCAGTGCCAGAGAGATGGTTTGGCATGTAAACATGCTTGCCATGCAATCCTGAGAACTTGAGTTCAGTCCTTAAAACCCAACATGGAAGGAGAGAAGGAACTACTGACAGTTGTGTCCCCCCCATGCAGACTGGGGCACATGTGTGCTTGCACTCACACTAACATCAAATTAATACTAATAACAGTAATAATAATAACAACATTTTAAAGCGTTAAAGACCCTAGGTTACAAAGAAATCAAAATTAACCAAATTCCAGAAAGCCAGAAACCCATGGCGAGGAGAGAAGCAGCCCACAGCTGACTGCACATTAGATGGGGGAGGAGGAGGAAGACACGCTGAGGACAACTCAAAACCTGTGTTTGATTTGGCAACTCAAGGTTAGAATCTGAGGGATGTCAGCCGGAGAGGGAGTTCCATCAAATTAGGGAATCAAGAGACAGGTCCAGGCAGAGACAATTACAAATTTTAAGGTGACAAACCAATCTAATAGAGAGAGAAAACTTTTCCTTGCTCTCTCTCTCTCTTCTCTCTCCTATTTTCCCCTCCTTCCTCCCTTTCTTCCTTCCTTCTTTTCTTCCTTTTCTTTCATTTTAGTCTTTCTTTTTTTAAGGTTACAAGAACTGGATAGCTATATGGGAAAAGTAAGCCTCGACTATGACTTTTGCCAGACAAAAGTTAATTTGAAATGGATTATAGCCCCGAATATAAAGGCCAAAGTAATAAAGCTACAATAAAACATAGGAAATATGTTTGAACTTATTCACTGCTGGTGGGATCACAAAATATTATGGCTACTTTAGAAGACAGCTTGGCAGCTTCTTATAAAATGAAGCATGGTCTTATCATATGATCCAACAATTGTACTCCTTGGTTCTCACTCAAATAAGTTGAAACTTATATCCACATAAAAATGTGTCATATGAGTATTTATAGCAGCTTGATTCATAATTGCCAAACCTTGGAAGCAACCCAGATATCCTTCAATAGGTGAATGGCTAAATAAACAGGGGTAATTGTAGATAATGGATATCATTCAGTACTATGAAGAAATGAGCTCTCAAGCCAAAAAGACCTAAAGGAGCCTTAAGTTCATGTTAGTAACTAGAAGAAGCCAGTCTGAAAAGGTTATGTTCTATTTGATTCCAATTATACAATATTCTGGAAAAGAGAAACTGGAGAGAGTGACAAGGTCAGTGGCTGCCAGAATGCATTATATTTGGAGTGTGGAGCAGAACACTGAGGGTCTTGAAAGCAACAACACTCCTGTGTCCTGTTAGAATGCCAGTCACAGGCCATTGTGTATTTGCCCCAAACAGTAACAAACAGAATGTCTCAGGCCAAGGATGAACCCTAATGCTCACTATGGACTCTGAGTGCCAGTGCCTTACACATGGGCTTCTGCATTTTTGTGGGGAGGATGTTGATAGTAAAGGAAGCTCCCCTCCAACCTGTGTGTGTGTGTGTGTGTGTGTGTGTGTGTGTAAGAAAAAGCATTTAAGAATCTCCAATTTTTTTCACTTTTCTCTGAACTTGAAATCATTCCAAAACAAACTAAATCTATTGAAAAATGTATCAAGCTACAAGAAAAAAAGTTTAAAAAAAAAAAAACTTTTCAGAATTCCAATACCTTAAATGACAGGTAGAGGGAATATGGGGCAGGAGGCAGACGCACAAGTCTGGGGAGGGGTTGCCTCTTGGTGGAGAAAGAGGTGTGGACTTGAGGGAGCATGGAGATCTGTGTTAAACAGAATGGGCACTGCACCATGACTTAGCGTGGCTGAGGTTTATGGATATTCATTTTATTATTATTTACATGTGAGTGTGGCATATGTGTGTGTTTGTGTGTGTGCACATGATGTAAGGCGAGAGGCTGACGTTGAAGATCTTCTTTCTCAACTGTAATTCAGCATATTTTTGACACAGAGACTCTCACTAAACCTGAAGCTCACTGATTCAGCTAGCCTGGCTGGCTGGCTGGGTGGCCAGCAAGCCCCAGGGAGTTTCTTGTCTCTGCCTCTCTGGTGCCACAATTAAAGACACTGCACCAGTAAACCTGGCTCTTCATGGGTGCTGGGGATCCAGAATCAGGTCCTCATGCTTCTGCAGGGAGCACTTTATAGACTGAGCCCCTTGCCCAGTACTTCGTTTTATTATTATTTTTCACATTAAATATGTTCAGCTTATTTAATGCTCATATCCTTTTTTTGTGTTCTTGTTTCCTGTGATACATTTCGCAAAGATAAAGTAGACAAGGCTGCAGGATCAGGAGTTTACATTCAGGAAAACATAAGCCCCAGCCCCCACTGTCTGGGGTTCGGCCAGCTCCATGTAAGCCACTGGAACTCTGCTTTGTCCTGACAAACAGACATGAGTAAATGCCACAGAACCACCAAGGTTGAGCAGAGGTTGGGCTGCAGCAAATGGGAAACAATGGCAGGAAAGGTGAATTTCTTTCACCCAGGAGAGAACTGGAGCTCGGGGTGAGAAAGAGGGGTGTGAGGATGGCTGGCTTGCAGCACTTGTGAGTCCCTGACACTAGGAAGTGGCTATGGCAGGGCAGCCAGTCATCCACGCTGCCCATGTCTAAAAAAAAAAGAGGAGGAGCAAATCAACAAACTAAATCAAAGAAGGGGCTTAGGTCCAAGGGACTGAACAGGGTCAGCCTGCCTGCGTCAGGCACTCAGGGAAAATGCCTGGCCCTGGGATCCCCTCGGAGCCTGGCAGCTGCTGCAGGTGCTATTTCTGTTCTGTTGATAGGCAGCTCACTATATTACATCCATGTACTGGAATGGCTCAGGCCTGGGAGGAGTCAAAAGTAGGGTGTGTGTGTGTTTGTGTGTGTGTGTGTGTGTGTGTGTGTGATACAGAGAGGAGAGGGGAGAGAGAGAGAAGGAGAAACAGCAGATCAAATCCAAGAGTGAAGGGGAAGCAAAGGGGAGGAGTTTTGTCAGCACAGGAGAGGGAACAGACCTAAGTGGCACACCCCACGGTGCCAGCTGGTCTCTGGGAGGGCAGGAGGTCTCCCTTGCCCCTCACCTGACTCTTCCTATTCTCCCTCCCTTTCCTGTGCTGCACTGTTCCTTCCACAGCTGTGACCTGTCTGTGTCCTTGTCCATCTGATGATCTTTGGAATGTGTATGACTGCCCATGTGATCTGACTTCTGCTTTTCACCAATTTTCTCCACACAGGAAGGAATGAGACTATGGACACCTCTGTATAGGCCAAGCTCAGGTCTTTCCAGCCCCTTCTCAACTCCTCACCTCTACTAGGGACCTCAGAAAGCTGCGTGGAGAAGGCTTGATGGCGCTCTCCGCAAACTGCGTGGGTGTCTGGGCAGGAGCAGCATAGCCTCCTCTTCCCTCTAGATGGGCCCTGGCAGAAGGCTCCAGGAACCCACAGGGCTCTCAGGCCACCGGAAGGTGATAAGTAATTCCACACACGCGAAATACTGCACCGTTGGACAAGACCACTAAGTAAATGGCTTCATGAGTTGGGTGCAGGCTTCCAGCCTGGCCCTGTGAATGCCCGGTACAGCACCTGGGGCTTGCTTTGGGCCCACACTTTGCGCAAGTACCACTCAGGTCTCTTGTCTCTGCAACCGGCCTGAGGGGTCCCATGGTGGCGCACGCCTTTAATCCTAGCACTTGGGAGGCAGAGGCAGGCGGATCTTTGTGAGTTCAAGGCTAGCCTGGTCTACAGAGTGAGTTCCAGGACAGCTGGGGCTACTGGGAGACCCTGTCTCAAAAAGACAAAAA
>VZQC01010467.1:3171029-3294742 GCA_009823505.1 Rhizomys pruinosus | reverse complement strand
TGTGTGTGTGTGTGTGCATGCGCGCGCGCGCGCACACATGCGTGCCTTATTGTAGAAAAATACGTTTAACATAAAGTCACCATTTTAGCCAATGTTTCAGAAAAGCATTAAGTGCATTACCAATGCTGTGCAACTATCATTGTTATCTATGTCCAAAGTTTGCCATCATCCTACATAGAAACTCCAGCCCCTGCTAATCTCCATTTTATATGTTGAATCATGTGGCAATTCTGTGTTTAACATTTTGAGACATTGTTAAGCTTTTCCAAGAAAAGCCACAACAGGACTCTATAGGATTCCAGTTCCTCCATTTCCTCATTGACCACTGTTGTCTTTTAACATTATTACTGAATTAAAAATCTGGTGGCTCACGCCTTTAATCCTAGCACTTGGGAGGCAGAAGCAGGCAGATCTTTGTGAGTTCAAGGCCAGCCTGGTCTACAGAGTGAGTTCCAGGACAGCTGGGGCTACAGGGAGACCCTGTCTCGAAAAAAAACAAAACAAAACAAAAAAACTGGAACAAATATTGTGTAATGAACACCCTCTTTGTGCTGACTTAGGCTTAATGGATTTCTGATTCTAGCAAGGAAGAGTCTTTGACAAATGAAATGTAGTTGTCAAGATCTGATTATAGTTTCTCTACCTGGCTTTGTATTTCAAAGCTTACTTGGTCTTAGAAGTAAGTTCTGAGTGACATGTTAAGAAAGGAGAAAGACTACTGAACTGCTGAAGGTTTGGCAAATGTTTTTTAGTATTCTTTGTGTCAGCAATGCCTGAGGCGTTGGGTGCTGACATACACATTAGTAAGATAGGGTTATTCAGATAACAGAGGCCTTCCTTGTCCTTTCTCTTCCTGGCTATCAGAGTGATTACCTTGCTGTTTTTAATCCAATCCACATGAACTTGGTAAATTGAACCTGGTAAGAATGACAATCAATGATCAGAGAGGGACCTGGGTTTAATGCTTGTCACAATTGGCGAGGCAAAGAGTCTTCCGAAACTTCTGATTTTTATCAATCTCTTTTCTTTCTTTATTCACTTATTCAATCAATATAACCAAGTTCGTCTGATCTACCAGGGATCGCCTAGACTCTTGTTTCCATTTCCAAGAATTTCTGAATTACTAGGCTAAAAATTAAGGCCCAAAAGAGAGGTAGCCTGGCTCAGCTCGTTGACTTACAGAGGAGAAACTGAGGGCCTGAAGAGAGAAACACATTTCTGAAGCTGTCAGCACAGCCACCTGCTGCGTGGTCAGTGCACAGACATGCTCAGCCTCTCCGTCTTCCTGTTCCCCCTGTGATGAAAAGCAGAGCTCTGGTGCCTCGTCTTAAACCCAAGGTGAGCAGGGTGACCCCTGGCACTGTGGCCCTGTCACAGAATGCAATTCATGAGACCCGTGTGAAAGGGTCAGGGCGAGGCCTTTGGCTCTTGTTTGCTTCTTGTAGTTTGCAGATGCTATGATTATGGGCACTGCCACTTCCCTCAGAGAAAGTAACAATGCAGGAACCCGGTTCCACAGCCTTGGCACCCAGTGGAAAATCATTTATCTCTGTTGCTGTTATATTTCTATACACACAAAAAAGACTTTACCTACTCCATGGGACACTCATGAGAAGTGGCTGGTGCTTTAGGAATTTATCTCTCGAGAGCTGGGGACTTTGGTCCGTGGTAGAGCACTGGCTGGCTTGTGTGAGGATCCATGTTGCATCCACAGGACTGAAAGATAAAAGTTTGTTTTTATAACTCTTAACAATTTAAGTCATTTAGAGCAAGACATTACATTTCTCAGCCCTCTTTTCTCATCTATTAGTGAAAGATAAGAATTTTTCCTTGGGGCCGGAGAGATGGCTCAACGGTCAAGAGCACTGGCTGCTCTTGCAGAGGACCTGGTTCAAATCCTAGCACCCACATGGTGGCTAACAGCCATCTATAATTCCAGATCCAGGGGATCATCTTCTGGCTTCTCCAGGTATGCAGGAAATGGGTACCCTTACATACACTCAGGCATAACACTCAAACACATGAAATAATAATAAAAGTTTTTTTTAAAAGAAATTTTCCTTTAGGGACATTATAAGTAGTAAGTAGTTTATTTGTGCATAAACAAATATGATCCTAGTCAGAAAAACAAAGATAATGTGCATTCTTTTTTTTTTTTTTGAGACAGGTTTTAAGACAGGGTCCTGCTGTTGCACCCTCAGCTGGCCTTGAACTCACTATGTAGACCAGGCCAGCCTTGAACCCAGAGAGATCCACCTGCCTCTGCCTCTTGAGTGCTGGGATCAAAAGTGTGTGCCACCATGCCTATCCTGACAATGTGCATTCTTAGTCCATTTTGTGATAATATCCTCAAATATCATCAATTTATAAACAAGACAAATGTCTTTGGCTTACAGTTCTGAAGGCTGGGAAGTTCATGATCAAGGGGGTGAGGTCTTTCTTGCTGCCTATGACAAGGCAGACATGGTGAGTGTGAGCATAAGAGAGGGAAAGCCACCCTATATATGGATGCTGCTCCTAACAGTGAAGAGCCTGCTGCTGCAATAACAGCATTGGCCTCTCTCATCATTTCATTGGGATTAACTTTCTAACACTTAAACCTGGGGACACAGTTATAGTGTGGAAGTATATTAAAGGTGGGACCACACTGTTTGTTTGTTTATTTATTTATTTATTTATTTAATTTATTTTGAGGCAGAGTCTCCCTGTAGCCCCAGTTGGCCTGGAACTCATTATGAGAACCAGGCTGGCCTCCACCTCACAGAGATCCACCTACCTCTGCTTCCCCAGCACTGGGTTTAAAGGCTTATGCTACCATATCCTGTTGTACTGGAATTCTTAAAAGGATATTGCTTTCTTCCAAAGACTTCAATAAAGAAACCAGAGTACCTGAGCCCTACCTCCCTTCATAGAAGCAGCCCTGTTGACAACTCTCACTTTTAGTTCTTTTCAATAGTTTTCTTCGTGTCAGTAAAAACCGTTCTTATATCAACATTTTTCTCTATCAAAATTAGATTATTTCCTTTATAGACTGCTAGGATGACTTACCTCACTCAACATATTTTCATTTGAATATAGGAGATTTTTACTTCTTTCATTAGTTATCATTGCAAATTCAATAGTATATGTGGAGCTTTACTTCATGTTTTGTCAGGCACTATCTTTTGATATCCACTTTCCCTCTATATTTTCTTCATCCCTTTTTCCAGTCTTTCCATCTCTTCTTTGTTATCTTTTTTTCTTTTAGACTATCAAGGATGACAGCTTTAAAATTTTTTTAATTAGAAATTTGAGTCAGCATACAAAACAACAGGCTTTATTTTTTATATTTTATTTTTTTATAATTATTTTTAAAATATTTTTTAAATTTTATTTATTTCTTTTATGTGTATGAATGTACTGTCTGCATGCAGGTCTGTGCACTCATGTCATGAAATGCCATGGAGGTCAGAAGAGGGCTGGAGTCAAAAATGGTTCTCAGCCGCCATGTGGGTGCTGGGAATCGAACCCGGGTTCTCTGCAAGAGCAGTCAGTGCTCTTAACTGCTGAGCCATCTCTCCAACCCCGCAACAGACTTTATTATTTTCATACATGTTTATTATTGTAACCCCATTACCCTCTTTTGTCCCTCTTCCCCACTCCTTTTCATTCCCTTCCTTTCCCCAATAGGTCGCCTTATACATCCATGTCATTATATATGTGTTAAAAGGCAAACAACGATAAAACAAAGCCAGGCATGGTGGCACAGGTCTTTAATCCCAGCACTTGGGAGGCAGGGGCGGGTGGATCTCTGTGAGATGAAGGCCAGCCTGGTTTACATAGGGAGTTCCTACTCAGCTGGGACTACAGGGAGACCCTGGCTCAAAAAAGACCCAAACCAAACTCAAATGAAACTAAAACAAAACAGTGATGACACTGGTGTATACTTGCACATGCATGCACACATATATGCATGTATGTATATGTGCTTATGCATGCATGCTTGCATGTCTGTGTATGTGTGTGCGTATATGTGTATTTAATGTGACTACCATTTACTCATCTTTAGTTGCTTGTTGTACTCACCTTCCTTAACCACTGCAGATCTCACTCTGCAGGATGCTTCTGGGTACACTGAACTTCTAATGGTTACCTCCTCCTGCCACCCTCAGGCCTGTATTGGAATTAATTTTAGTATGTTATGAGTCTGTATTAGTTAGCTACTGATGCATAACAAATTGCCCTAAAACTTTGTGAATTAAAGCACTGAGTTGTTTTTTTTCTTAAACAATGGGTCATTCAAGTGAAGAGACTATACCTCTGACCAAGGGCTAGTATCTAGAATATAGAAATAACTAAAAAATTAACATAAAAAATATTCACAAACCAATTAAAAACTGGGGAAAGGAGCTGAGCAGGGAGTTCTCTAAGATGAACTACAAATGGCTAAGAAATGATTTTAAAGATGTCCAACATCTTTAGTCATCATGACAGTGCAAATTAAAACCACTTTGAGATTTCATCTTACCCCACTAGGAATGGCTCAGCACCAAAAGCAAACAACAACAAATGCTGGAGAGGTTGTAGAGAAAGGGGAACTCTTATCCATTGCTGGCCGGAAGTACAAACATGTGCAGCCACTATAGAAATCAGTGCGGAGATACCTCAAAAAGCTCCAAATCACTCTACCATATGACCCAGCCATACCACTCTTGAACATATGCCCCAAAGATTCAATATACTACTCTAGAAATACCTGTTCATCCATGTTCCTTTGATGCCTTTTTCATAATAGCCAAGAATTGGAAACAACCTAAATGTCTATCAGCTGATGAGTGGATAATGAAGGTGTGGTATGTATACACAATGGACTATTATTCACCCCTTAAAAAAGAAATTTCCAGGTAAATGGATGGAACTGGAAACAATCATCCTGAGTGAGGTAATCCAGACCTAGAAAGACAAACATCACATGCTACATATGGGTGTTTCAATTTGAAAATCCAGCAGAGTCAGGAAAGTAACAAATACCCATAGGTAGAAAGGAGGCTTCCTGGGCGGGGTGGAGGAATGCAGTGATATGAAGGAGGAAAGAGGAATAATAAAGTAGGAAGGCATTGAAATGGCTCAGGGTGGGGAATGGGAGGGTAGGGCAGGGGAAGGAGTATGGGGAGGGATAATCAACACTAAGTGCCTTTATAAAAAGCTACATAGAAACTACCACTAAGGAAGCTTCTTAAAGAATAAATATATACACCATAAAAAGGTCACATTATAACAGGAGAACTTTGCCCATATTAGGCAACGTATGCTAACAAAATCAAACCCCAAGGATAGGAATGGGCTCCCTCTCTTGAAGCTGACGACCAGGGTCCCATAAACTTTAATCCTAGCATTCGGGAGGCAGAGGCAAGCGGATCTTTGTGAGTTCAAGGTCAGCCTGGTCTACAGAGTGAGTTCCAGGACAGCTGGGACTACAGGGAGACCCTGTCTCAAAAAGACCAAAAAATAAAAATAAAAATAAAAATAAATAAATAAATAAATAATAAATAAATACTACTGGCCATTACCCCTGTTCTTGGTTACTCTCCAGAACACCGTGGTAAGACACTACACACATGAACTCTAGGACAAACAAGAAGACATCAAGCTGATACTGACTCATTTCTACGGGCTGGCTTTCATAGTGCCAGAAGGAACAAACAATGATCAGCCTTACCGAACTGTGAAACCTGTGAACTTCAACAACTGACATGGCAACGTATGTCCGCCAGTGCAATAGTTCTATAAATATTATGGGACCACTTTCTAATTGCATTTAAGGTCTGCTTCATAGGTTGGAGCCCATACCTGACACTGATAACAAGCCTAGGAACCCAAGGCTAGATAGGTCACAGAGCATAAGGGAGCCTAAATGCCAGGTTTCTACTAAGTAATCAAAGTATTAAACTGACTCCTAATGACTTAGTGTTATACCCAGGGATTAATGCATCTCTCAACTCTCACCAGAGAAACTTCCCTATGCAGCAGATGGTGACTAACACAGAAACTCACATCTGGCCAATGTGCAGAAAACAAGAGCCTGCTGAGGAATTATCCCTGAATTGGACACCTATATCAAACTTCTGCCTCCCAAGGCTCAGGGATCATTGTGGAAGGGAGTGCTGAAAGATTGTAAGAGCCAGAGGTGGTGGATGACCGTGAGGAAACAGAGCTCTCCAGACAGCTGGTCAGTTACACATATGAACTCACAGGAATGGTGACATCATTCACGAGTCTAGTGCAAGTCCTCAAACCAGACAAAATCCCAGCATAGACATGGGGAATTGGGTAAGAAATCTCAACCTTACCTAAAACTATTGGCAGCTAATGGCTGGGGGTGGGGGGGGAAGAAGACAGTCTCTTTCAAGGATATGACTCTTGCTAGGTTAACCAGGCTCCAGTGGATGAACCCGTAATGAAGGACATTTATAGACACAAATTAAACTCTATAGGTCGTGTGTATGTGTGTGTGCATGTATGTGTATCTATCATCTATCTATCTAGCTACCTATCTATCTATCTATCTATCTATCTAGCTAGCTAATAGGGCATATTAAATTGGGCAGGGAGCAACAATAAGAGGTACAGATGGGGAGTAGATTTAAATAACATCAAATTATATTGAATGAAAATTGCAAAAGTTCAATAAGAAATTTTAATGGGTCAGGATTTCAGCCAGGGGAAATGGGAACAGTCCATCTCTGCTCAGGACGCATGAGACAGACTTAAAGGTGACAGTGACGGTGACGTTATTCGAAGGCTTGACTGAAGCTGGGGAACCTGCTTCTAAGTGGCTCTCTCACATGCCTGCTTAGTTGGTTCTGGCAAGACAGTTTCTTTTCCATGAGGGCTTTTCTGTACATAGGATTCTCACTAGGACTGCTTAATTGCCCTGGTGACATGCCCACAGGTTTCCCCAAAAGTAGGTAATTACAGAGTGAGGACTGGACAGAAGCCTTTCTCATACAGAGTAGTATTCTATATTCATTAGGAGCAAGAGGGTGAATCTGACACATTTTCTAGGTAGGAAGCTTAGGTTCCTCTGTTGAAGGAAAGATGGTCATAATCAGGGATATATATATATATATATATATATATATATATATATCTCAAGTGAGAGATAGAGATATAGATAGATAGATGATAGATAGATAGATAGATAGATAGATAGATAGATGATAGATAGATAGATGATAGATATTTTTTCAAAACAGGGTCTCCTGTATTCCCAGCTGGCCTGGACCTCACTGTGTAGACCAGGCTGACCTGGATCTCACAGTGATCTGCTTGCCACTGCATCTCGTGTGATAACATTAAAGGCATTTGTCACAGACCTGGATCAGAGATAATATTTTAAAACCACCACAGAATGTAACATAGATTTTGTCCAGGTTTATAGACAGCTGCCCTATGACACATATTAAATACTCTACCACTATCATACCTACTAGAGCATTTATTAAAACCAAATATAAATGTGGTCTATTTTGTTGTTCAGTCTGTATTTATATTAAGTTGTAGCATAGTTTATTAAACAAGCTGCTTTCTTTTAAGTTAAGGAAGAAGTGGGAGAGAAAAGGGGTCAGGGACTAGGGAGGGGGCTGGGCTATAAAAAGAGAAATAGAGGCAGGCGGATCTTTGTGAGTTCAAGGCCAGCCTGGTCTACAGAATGAGTTCCAGGACAGCCAGAGCTACAGAGAAACCCTTTCTCAAAAAGACCAAAATAATAATAATAATAATAATAATTAATTAATTAATTAAAAAAATAAAAAGAGAAATAGATCAAGAAAGGGAGAGGTGTGCTGCAAAAAAAAAAAAAGAAAAGAAAAGAAAAGAAAAGATCTCACTGGTGTTCTCAGTCATCCTCAGAAGAGTGAAGCTGACTGGGCTGAAGCTTCTGGCTCGTGACTAACACAAAACGTTATCATCCTACTAATTCAGACAAAGGGGACTTCAGAGGCTGCCTCCTTGTAAGCTAGTTCCCCAGTCCTTCAGATGGACAGGACTATTGGAGTTTTGCTTTCTGCAGTAGGGACACAGCACAGGGGACACCATAGCAAAGATGCTGGGAAAGGTTAGGGCTGGGGATGCACAGAAGCAACCCTGGTGGGGAAAGTAATGGCTAGACTGAAACAGTGAGTAAAGGGATAGGATCCTTGGCTTGCCCCACAGTCTCCTGTCAAGGGCCTGATTGGGCAGGAATGGGGTGGGTAGAGCAGCAGGAATTTCTGGACACTGGTCATTCCGGGGGGGCGGTGGTAAGTATGCCCCCTGGGACTTAGGGGCTTGTTTGTGGTGAGCAGATGTTGCCAGCACCCCAGGACACAGAAGGTTCAGACAACTCATAGCCAGATTCATTCAGATTCATTCAGGATTGGGATACTGGTCAAGTAGCTAAACATCAGGCTTGAAAGGGAAGAGATGAAATAAAAAAAAAAAAAAAAAAAACAGACTTTGGGGAAGGAGGAAGTATGTCTGCTTTTCACCGCAATCCTGGTTCAGAAAATAGGACTAATGTTGGGTGTCCCTTGCTGGAAGGGATGCATGTCATTAGTTACCAGGGAAGTAGGTTTATCTTTGTTTCACCTTCTATGGTTTTAGTAAATCTTTTTCTCTAATAATTTTATTTCTAAGACCAGTAAGTACATATAGACAATAAGGAGTGTCCATATAAACTCAATTAGTTAACATCTGAGTTCAGTTTTTGTACAAACCAGGGTCCCCAAGTCCAGTTGAAGAGGTTTGCTTACACAAACATGTTGATCAAACATAAAGAAAAGGGGACAAATTCAGTCTGTTTTTTGCTATAAATATTGCCCAATCATGGTCTAAAATAGTAAAATAAAATTCTAAAAATAAACAATTTATAATTTTTTTTGAGTCAGGATCTCTCTAACCCCAGCTGTCCTGGAACTCACTATGTAGAACAGGGTGGCCTTGATCACCCAGAGATTCTCCTGCCTCTGCCTCTTGAATACTGGGATTAAAGGCATGTGACACCTGGAATAATTTATAATTTTAATATGTATTATCACTATGAGTAAAGTGATAAAATATTGCTCTGACATGCTCTGTCCTGCTGGAGACATGGATCCTCTCTCTGTCCAGTGTATCCACATCTTACAGGCTACTCACCTCTCTGTTACTTAGTAGCTATGCTCTATCCTGCTGGGGACATGGATCATCTCTATGTCCAGTGTATCCACATCTTACAGGCTACTCACCTCTCTGTTACTTAGTAGCTATGCTCTGTCCTGCTGGGGACATGGATCATCTCTCTGTCCAGTGTATCCACATCTTACAGGCTACTCACCTCTCTGTTACTTAGTAGCTATGCTCTGTCCTGCTGGGGACATGGATCATCTCTCTGTCCAGTGTATCCACATCTTATAGGCTACTCACCTCTCTGTTACTTAGTAGCTATCTTAGTTGTCAGGTTAGCTCTCATGATATTACAGAGGTTTTTATTCAAGAAGAAGAGATTGGGTGGTAGGAGTAGAGAATATTCACATAATGCTTACAATACATTGTTATAAAGATCCTATTTTATTATTATTTATTGTTGTGAATCATGTATTGTGCCTAATTAATAAGTTAAAGTGTTGTAGACATGTGTAGGGGAACAAAATAGTACAGATGGGATTTGGTACAACCTACGGTCTCAAGCATCCATTAAGGGTTTTGGAATACACCCCCCAATGATGTGGGGAACCTCAGAAGTCTCAAAGAGTGGATTGTCATAAGAGAATCCTCTCAATGACCAGGACTCCTCAACCTCCCTCCCCCAGTGATCTTTAAATTGAAGGGGGGTCTTCTACCTACAAACTGACTCATTTTACATGTGGTTCTTTGACACTTGGGAAACCAATTACTGACCAAAGAAAACTTCCAGTGAGGAATTCAGAAGGGTCAAGTTAGACCTAAGGGCATCAGTCCGTTTCGTCCTCTACCCAGGTTGTCTTTTGTCTGTTTTCCTAACAGTGCTCTGAACACACAGTGGCTGGCATTAACCACTTAAGTGACTGCTGGCATTCAGTAGAGGGATCAAGGCCCACAGTGGTGGGCACCTTCATCCAAACAGGACTGCTATATGAGGAGGGAGCCTCAAAAAGATCTAAGATTATCAGCCTTCCTGGGACAGGTTCCAGCAAACGAGCTCGGGGAAGGTGAGCTAGGGTGTTTAGGAGCATTGTCAACCATGAAGGCATCAAACTATTTTGACACAAGACTAATTTTCCTCATATCTGCATTCACAGATTTAGACTGCCATGGCCACCTGGAGGGTTCTGCATGCACGTATGTGCTGATTTTAACCTCCCCAAGGGACCTCGCTCCTTCTGTGACATATTAATTAAGCCCCACCATTCCCCTAAAGTTGGGATGAGGCATTGTGTGTGAAATGAAATCATAGCAAAAGTAATGATTTCTCTTTCAAACATTTCATTGTAATAAAATGTACATAGCGCAGAAGTCACCATTTTAGGCATTTTCAGTTCTGCGCCAATGTGTTCACACTGTTGTCTGACAGTACCACCATCCATCTCCAGAACATTTTTACCATCCCAAACTGATGCTATGCATACAGTCCACACTGGATCCCATTTCCTCTCTCCTGGCCCCCTGACAACCACCATTCTACTTCTGCATCTACTGATTTGACCATGTAAGCATAATCATACAGTGTTTGTTCTTTGCGACTGGTTTGTTTCACTTAGTAGACTGTCCGTGAGGGTCATTTGTGTCTTAGCCTGTGTGAGCATCCCTTCCTTTTAAAGGCCTGATTCTGTTTCATTGCATCTTACCTCTTCACCATTGATGACATTGCTTCTACCTTTCAGCACCTATGACAGTGGGGGCACAAATGTCTGTGAGTCCCTGCTTTCAACTATTTAAGACAAATACCAAGAACAGGATGGATAGACTTTGCCTTTTTGAGGAATAGCTATACTGTTTTCTATAGTAGTGGCACCATTTTTACAGTCCTACCTCTCTCTTTTTCTCTCTTTTATCTGGTTATTTCTTTTATATAATTCCTTCATTTATTTTCCTTCTTTCCTTCATTCTTTTTTTACTTTTCCTCCCTCCCTGCCTTTTCTTCCTTCTTTCTCTTTTTCTCCCTTCCCTACTTTTTCTCCCTCTCCCCTTCCCTTCCTTCTCTTCCCTCCCTTCTCTCCCTCCCTCCCTCCTTCCCTCCCTTCCTTCCTTCCTTCCTTCTCTTCCCTCCCTTCTCTCCCTCCCTCCCTCCCTCCCTCCCTCCCTTTCCTTCCTCCCTCACCTCCCTCCGTACCTTCTCTTCCCTGCCCTTCCTCCCTCCCTCCCTCCTCCCGCCATCCTTCCTATCCTTCCTTTCTCTTATTCTCCTCCCTCTTCTCTCCGTCCCTCAACCTCCCTCCCTCCCTCCCTCCCACCCTCCCTCCAAGAGGAGCGTCTCCCCTTCTCTCTCCTCCCCTTCCCTCCTCCCTCCCATCCCTTCCGTCTTCGTGCCTCCTCCCTCCTCCCTTCCTCGCTCCACCCTCCGCATCCCTCTCCGTCCTCTCCTCCTCCGTCCTTCTTCTCTTTCTCCCTCCTTCTGCCCCTCCCTCTCCCCCTGCCCTTCACTCCCATCCCCTCCCTCCCTCCCTGCTCCCTAAGCACCTCCCTCCCTCCTCCCCTTCCCCTTCCTTCCTTCCTTCCTTCCTTCCTTCCTTCCTTCCTTCCTTCCTTCCTTCCTTCCTGTACTAAGATTTGAAGTCAGGGCCTTGTTGCATGCTGGGCAAGTGCTCTACCACTGCAAAATTCTTTCATCCATCTTCTTTCTATCTGTTCGAGGTAGAGTGCCGTCAGTTGTATGGGGTGGCTTGAACTTATCCTGTGGCCCAGGCATCCTGTGGCCCAGGCTGGCTTTGAGCATGTGATCTTCCTGATTTACCCTCCCTCCTGAGTAGCTGGAATTACGGGCCCAATTATGGCCCGTGCCACCAGGCCTGGCTAGAATTGCTTCTTTATGTGTATCCTTCTTCCCTGGATAGAGCAGACAGCAGTTGTCTTTTTGTTTCTCAGTCCTAAGCCTTTGAATGACCATGAATGTTTAGTTCACAAGGAAGCCTCTGGAGGAGACTACAGAGAAGAGGGAGCAATTTGTTTGCCATTACCACCTCCTTTGTTACCTTAGTTCATGATGAAAAAGCTAGGCACTAGCAGGGCACTGGAGGGACTCTATTGCACATGGAGGAGTGGATGCAGTTAGTATCACTTTTTCTTTGCCACTGAGGGCAGATGCTTTTGCAAGTTGAGATTCTGTGTTTACCTGCCACATTTCTACCTGGAAGTTTCACTTTAATTTCAGTTTATCTACACAGTTTACTGTATGACTGAATCATAGCTGTGGGGAGAGTGACAGAAAGATCCTTCCACTTCCCTCTGCCTAATATGTAACATGCACATTTCAGCCAGGGCCGCTTTGGACTATGCCATCCCTAAACATGGGGTGAGGGGGTCTATTTCTGGAGATGGTGGCAGCATCAGGTTGAGTCTATGTCCTCTGTAAGAAAGGGCTTGCCAGCCAGCCACAACCAAGGGTTGGATCAAGAGCCGTTCTCTGAAAATTCAAATTGTTATTCCAACAAATGTTTTTCTGATATTTCTGAACTAATTTATTTCAAGAAATTCCCTGGTTATTTGAATTGCCTGAAGTCGTCCATTATACTGGTATAAGCTGCACTTCAGGGCTGTGATACCTGCTAGCAATGCCCATGTTCAGCCTGGAGCAGCTGTACTAAGTGTTACATGGATTGCAAGGCTGATTTTCTTTTCAGTCTAGGCAGGTATTTTTAAACATTTTTCTTTATTTTTGAGAATTTTATCCATGTATATAATGAAATAAGCATTCTTATCCTCCATTTTCCCTCCAATTCCTTCCCTGCCTCTCCAACACAAGTTCTCCCAACTTTATATCTTAAAAAAATTTTTATTTTATATGTATTAATGTATTGCCTACATATATGAAAATGTACTCATGTTGTGCAATGCCGGCAGAGTTCAGAAGAGGGTGTCAGATCCCTGGAACTGGAGTTACAGATGGCTGTTAGCTGCCATGTAAGTGCTGAGAACTGAGTGGGGTTTCTTTACAAGACAGCCAGAGCTCTTAGCCCCTGAGCCATCTCTCCAGCCTCCTCATATATATTTTTTAAGTCCAGTTAGTGCTGCCCATGTGTGCATGGCTGTGGGACCATCCACTGGGGTACAGGAAACCCAACAGCAGCTATATCCTCATTAAAGATTGATTTTCCCTCCCTCACCAGCAACCATTCACTGACAAGGGTCCCTCAGTATGGAGTGGGGCCTGGAGATCATCTACTCCATCTGTGGTGGGATTTGGCTGGCTTGATCTTATGTGGGTCTTGTACAGGTAAACACAGCTGCTGTGAATCATGACTGCATTAGCTATGTGCCCAGAAGTCAGGGGTTCACAGCACGCTTCCCTGTTCTCCAGCTCTTGTGTTCTTTCTGCCTTTCCTTCCATAGTGTTCCCTGAGCCTTAGGTTAAGAAAGATATTCAAGGGGCTGGAGAGATGGCTCAGCAGTTAAGAACACCGACTGATCTTGCAGAGGACTTGGGTTCGATTCCCAGCACCCACATGGCAGCTAAGAACCATCTTTAACTCCAGTTCCAAGGGGAATTCAACACCCTCTTCTGACCTCCTTGGCATTGCACGACATGGGCGCACCAACCTACATGCAGACAGTACACTCATACACATAAAAAATAAAAAAGACAAAAAAAGAAAGATATTCAATATATTTAGGGCTGAGCACAGAGTCTGATTCTTGGCACTAACCAGTCATATGTCTCTCTATTGGCTGCTGTCCACTGCAGAATGAAGCTTCTCTGACCAAGGTTGAAAGCAGCTCAGGTCTATTGGTATAAACAGAAATATTTACACTAGAGAAATAACAACAGCAAGTTCTATTCTGGTTGCCCAGGTATTTGAAGATAGCTTACACTTTCTGGAAAAAAAGGGGGAGGGGGCAGCATCTCCAGCAGAGATGTAGGCTCTATGATGGGGACAGCTAGCTTTGGCCTGTTCTGTGTTTGGTTCTCGTATATGGCTCTAGCCTTATTAGAATCTGAGAATAGGTATACTTTGGGTCATGGGGGTGGACTCAACCCTGACTCATGGTGGGCAAATCCAGAAGACACTTGCCTACTTTGCAATATTCTACCACTTGATTCTAAATAATAATGGACAACTGATCTCAGATACCTTACTATGTTGCTACATATTGAGGTTTTTGCATTTCTTTTAATTGTCGCATGGTGTTCTTGTAGCCATCTATCAAAAAGAAGACTAGGGGCTAGAGAGAGAGCTTAGAAGCTCAGATTTCAGTGACTGAAGAAAAAAAAAAGAGAGCTCAGAAGTTAAGAGTACTAGCTGCTTTTGCAGAGGACCTGGGTTCAATTCCCAGCACCCACATGGCAGCCAACAACTATCGGAAACTCCAGTTCCCGGGGAATCCAACTCCCTCTTCTGAGTCTATAGGCATTTCACAACACAGGTGCACTAACACACATGCAGGCAGCAATACATTCATACAACATAAAATAGAAATAATAAATAAAACTTTTTTAAAAGCCCAAAAGAAGAGTGAAAGTGTTCTCCTAACAGGTGCTAAGGCATTCTTGTGCATGAGCCGTATTTCTCTGGAGGCTGCCCAGGGTGGATTTTAGAGTTAGACCATGCATGCATTTTTAATTAGTTTGTCTAATTGTTTGTCAAAGTGGTCAATTATACTGCTCCTGGGAATAGAAGATTTTGTTTCTTAATATTTGGTATTTCCCAGGGCTCTCGTGAAATGGTGTCTTGTGCTGGTTCAGCTTTTATGCCCCTATGGACTCATTTTGAGCCTCACTGGATAGGTTGATGGTAACTCCTTCAGCAGGAGTAATTGTCTCATTGACCCATATCCCATGAATCTCAATGGCAGGCCTACCAAAAACCAAAACAACCCCAAACTCCCCCAAAACAAAAACCAACCAAACAGTCTAGGCAGTTTTGCTCTAGGCAGTTGAACATGACTTCTTGTGGTGCCAGAAAATGCTGCCCAGCCTTAAACTAACTGGACAGGGTGGGGGAGGGATGGGGGATGGGAAGGACCCAGCCAATGCTCCATTCAACTGCAGATGCCAAGCAGTGAGTGACAGTGGTGGACTTGGCAGCACCTTCTGTGGCAAGCCTCCATGGAGGGCTGCAGACCACCAGCAGGGGCCATGAAACTTGGGGGAGCTTGTCAATGTCCACCTCACCTCTGGATGCTTTCTGGTAACATGTTACACTGTATGAGGCTACAGCCTGAGACCTCAAGCCGAGGGGATTACTAGGGTGCCTGTCACCTTTCTGCCTTGAGAAGACAGAAAAGGAAGGGTAGGGAGGGAGGGGAAAGAAAACTGCTGTTTGTCCAGCTCTTTCTTTCTGTCTCTTTCTAAGATGTTCTTACAGAAGCTAAGGTTATATTTGGATGGGAAAGCACAGATGCATTCTATTGTTGAAAGATCGGGTTCATGTTCAGGTTTTGCTACTTAGCTCTCCAGTTTCCTAACTGTGAAGCTTAGCTAAAACTCCTTCCTGCTATCCTCGGAGGATGCTTGCTGTTAGCAGTGAGCCACACCTGAAGTCAGGACCACAGATGCTAAGCCATGGCTCTAAATAGAAACTTGCTGGCTAATTTAAGCAAGCCCCTTAAGTTCTCTCTCGCTCAGATTCCCAATCTGCAAGAGAGTGTGATCATACTTGTTCCCTGGTTTCTGTGAACAGAAAAACCTCAAGAAGGGTGAAGGGTGAAGGGTGTGGGTAAGCCCTGGGACTCCAGCCGTCAGGTGCTCATTCAGGTGGGTGTATAGGAAATGGAAACTTTCAAGCCCAAACAAATCAAAATTGGTTTCACTTAAATACAGAGAAAATGGGACTTTTGGATATAGTCGTTTGACAGGGACGATTTCTAGCCTGCCTTCTTGGAAAGCTGGCGAACAGTCTCAGAGATGGTCTGCCAAAAGAATACCAGGCCAGTGTCCTGGCTCCTCCATAATAGCTCAACCTGAGTCGGATCGCGGGCGCCACCTGGTGTTACGTTCCAGCTACTGCCTGGAAACCACGTGTAAGAAAGTGCTTACAACCTAACTACGCACTTTGGTTTCGCCCGGTCTTAACCAATAAGGATGGGGGAGGCGGGGCAGAGGAAAGCAAATGTCCAATCGCCTCCAGCTTTCCAAAGAGAAAGGTGGGGCTTGGTATTTACCACGTTGGGTTTGTCCGCAGCGCTAATTACTTTTTCCAAAGGCTGCAGGGCTTCACTCCGACTGGCGCCGCCGCCTTGCGCGCTCTAGCTCTGCCACTACGGTTCTGGGAGCTGCTGGCCCCAAGTACCATGTGTGACGGCGCCCTGCTGCCCCCTCTCGTCCTGCCCTTGCTGCTGCTGCTGGTGTGGGGACTGGACCCGGGCACAGGTAGCACCCTTCGCTCTCGCGGCCACCTTCCCGGTACCCTCCCTGGGCATCCTGGAGCCCGGGTGCAGAGGGTGGACCACTGACAGCGTCCCGGGACGAGGAGGCGCGGGAGGACCGGGTTCCCCCTCCGCACGGCGCGGTCGATGGCTTCGCCTGCTTGGAGAGGCCGGGCGAGGGGAGGGAAGGAAGTGCCGGGTCCCGGCCGCGCTGTGCCCGCGGAGCCTGCAGAGCCAGCCCCCGAGGCGGGAGGGCGGGTGTCCAGGCGGGTCCCTCCGCGCTGACGCGTGTCCCCTCTCCCCGCAGCTGTCGGCGACGAGGCGGCCGACGTGGAGGTGGCGCTCCCGAGACTGGTGCGCCCCGACGACGTGCACCTGCTGCCGCTGCCAGGAACGACGGGGCCCCGGAGGCGGCGGCGTCCCCGCGCATCCCCCGCTGCCCCGCGCGCTGGGCCGGGAGAGCGCGCCCTGTTGCTGCACCTGCCGGCCCATGGGCGAGACCTGTACCTGCAGCTGCGCCGAGACCTGCGTTTCCTGTCCCGGGGCTTCGAGGTGGAGGGCGCGGGCGCTGCCGGGCGCAGAGGACGCCCCGCGGAGCTGTGCTTCTACTCAGGCCGAGTCCTTGGCCACCCAGGCTCCCTCGTCTCCCTCAGCACCTGTGGCGCCGGCGGCGGCCTGGTACTGCCCGCGCCCCTTAAGGGTTTGCCCTGCCGGGTCTGTTGCGCTGTTGCGACGCTTGGGGTGGTCCCCACACAGGGCTGGTCTGGGGAGTCCTCCCTGAGATGTGGTGGCGCTGGAGAGAATCTTCCTCCTCATCTCCCCCACTTGGCCTTCCTGATTGTTCCATTTGAGCTGAGGGGATGGAAGGGGAGGCCTCTCCTAGTACCCTGTTGCATGCAGAACCCTGCTGAGGTGGGGCTGCGTGGGGGGAATTAGTTGGAGCCCACAAGGGGAATGTGAAACTGTCAGACCCCCAGATCAAGACGTCATTCGCCCAGGTGTAGAGATCTGTAGCATTTACACCGGCATGTATGCTATCTCATCCATCCAAGGATAGGGTAGATAGATGTTCACCTTCCTTGTGTTCTGTGAGTCTTTTTATACTTGAAAAAGGAAGTTTACGAAGTATCCCAGGCAGGCCGTGGGGTCCTAACCTCACACTCCTTGTTGATAAGATCAGGAGAGAAAGGGTTGAGAAAGGGTTGTGCTAACCTTGTTTCCTTCCACCATAGCGGGCATTTGCCTGGCACCCACCCCCAAGGAGAACTGCAGTGGTGCTTACCTCGGTACTAAAGTCCCATCCTGGTCCCTAAGCTTCCCCTTCCCCAAGCTCCTACCTGTTGTGCTGGAGACACCTGTGAGGAGTAGTCTGAAGGCCACAGGGAGTTTGGGGGTTTTTGCCCTGTTCGTTCTCACACTTGGGCACTTGGCTACATTGGTGCCCAGCCAAATTCTTAGCTTGGCGATGGTGCACGTGGCTGGCAGATGGGATGCCCCTGCAAAGCTCTGCATCACTCAGCACATGCTTGTTTCTCTTTCTTCTGTCACGGAGAACCTCTGATAAGACTTTATGCCTGCCCTTTCCAGGCCAGAGACCCTACCCTTACCAATCTTGTAAAACCTCTAGAATTCTCTGCACTTATTAGTGGGGCAAAGCCTGAAAGCCTGTGACTTGAAGATTTTCTGTGAAATTTCTGCTTTCTTATCAGCTCTGGGTGGCGGTTGGGGAGACCTGTGGGTGTAATTCCCTGGGAGCAGACTAATTCTCTTTTCAGGAACTTCCTGATGTCTCATTTTAGGCTATGGCTTGCTTGTGCTTGATTGGGAGAAATTGGCACCTTTGATGAAACATGGCAAAGGCGTAGATTATTGGTGGAGCCTGGTGAATGTTAATGGGGATGTTAATGTGGATGAGGGCAAAGAGCATTTGTGGTTGTGGGTGAGGAGGCTTAATTAAGTAAGAGTGAGAAAGGCTCAGATCACTTAGGGCTTGGGGTCAGAGCTGTATCATGTTCTGGGAGGGACTCGAAGGCCCACATCATTTTTCCTGTTTTTGCCAAAGTGTTTCAAGTCTAGGTCACATCCCTGTACTGTACACGGAAACATCTGAATCCCATTTGCTGCGGTTTCGTGAGTTTCTGTAGAGGTCAGAGTTTATACTTCTTGGTGTAAAGTTTCCAGCGAGGAGCTATCTGTGAAGGAGTCCAGGCTGGAAATCTGGATAACATTGATTTAAAGTTCTTGCAGAGTAAATGCTGAGCTTCCTCAGGATGGCATCTGAGCCAGCTTCTCAGGAAGACTGTGCTGCCCTTCAGCACCATGTGAGGGCGCTGTGCCTTAGAGAAAGGAACCCAGCCAAGAGGCTTAGTTTGCTGTGTGCCAGTTGCGGGTGGACCTCTAAGACTTTAGACTTTTGTTTCCAGCTTGAAGAAACACTGCTGTTGTTTAGTCTGCCGTGTTCATCCTGTTCGTGCAAGCTGCACGTCAGATACTTCTCCCCAAGTACACATAGGCAGAGGCAGAACACAGGAGGGAAGAGACAGTGGAGTGGCTTGGAGTTGATCTCTTAGTGGTAAGGTGGTCCTGGAGCACAAAGAAAGCCCCTTACCTTAGGCTACCTGAAATTGCACTGTCTTCCCTCTTTGGCTGGATTCCCCACCCAGGTGGGTGGCAAGGTTATGCTAGTCCCTCTTGGCCATGGAAGAAGTTCTCTGAGTTGAAGTATGCAACTGTGCATATGGTTTGCCAGGATAGTCTCAGCTACAGGGCAGGGTTTTCAGTAGATGGTTTTTAGTGGCTGTAGATGGAGGTATTTCCAAAGCCTTCCTGTATTGAAAGAATTATGTAGAGTAGGGGTTGGCAAACTTTAGCTGGAAAGGACAAGAAAGAAGACCGTAAGCTTTGTGAGCCATCTCGGCTCTGTCATGGCTTCTCAGTGCTGCCCTTTTCATGTGGCAGCAGCTATAAGCAAATGGGTGTCCACTGTGCTCAACAACACTGTTTCCAACGTTGGGTAGCATTTTGATCATTAGGAAGTTCTACCATAGTTAGTGTCTCCAACTGGCAGGGCAGCAGGGAGCCTGGGCTCTGTTCATGGCATGTTCTTGTTCATATTTGTGCTTGGAGATGTTGGCAGTCTGTTTATAGAGGCTGCATCATCAATATACATCATTACCAAATTGTTTATGGGGCATGGAGCATTTATCACCCCACTCCCTTGTTGGCAGCGGAGGCATGGGCCTGTCTTATCTGGAAGAGCTATGCCAGCTGCACTTTCTGGATCTTCAAAGACCCCAGGCTAGGGATTAATTGTTTTCTGTTTACGCTGCTTCATTTTATTTACATTTCAGGGAGTCTTTAGACATAGCTTAGTGTTGGAAGGATTTCTATAAGCACACTATGGGAAAGCCAGGAGCTTAGGCTTGTGAAGAAGGTATCTCTGCTCCTAATGAATTAACCTAAGCTTGGATCTGCTGTTGCCTTGTGATTAGCACCTGGTGAGGTGCCAGAAGACCAAAGAATTGCAAATTGAACCTCCCAGACAGGCTGGGTGGTGGAGGCGGAGCTTCTCCACAAGGCTTTGTTTGGCTTGTCTGAAGTCAGTGGGTCAAAGGCTCTTTACAGGAAGAGTAAGCAGAAATGAGGCTGCCATTGGGTCTGGTGGGCTGAAGGATGGCTATTCTTCCTCTCTGAGCTTTGAAAGTGTTCATAATCTGCTCACTCTGTCTTGGCTGAGGACGTGACCTGCAGGGGTACACCCTGTGTGAGCTCTTGGGTCAGAGAGAACAACAAAGCATTCTGGGCTGGGGAAACACTAAGTAGCCAGATCCATCTCCAGCCCACCCCAGAAGGACCAAAAAGAAGGGTGCCTCTTCTGCATCCTAAGAGATGTCACCCATTCTGGAAAGCTGCAGGTGAATGAAGCATATGAACACTGACAGGAGGATGAACAAGATACAAGGAAGGAGAGGTCAAAGGAAAAGAGAAGACACGTTGTGGCAGTGTGGATGTTCTGTCAAGAGGAAGCCAGAGGCTTTGGAATTTTCCTCATGCTTGAGTCTTCTTGAAATTCTGGTCATTCAGACTAGACACTGGGTTGGCTTAGTGACCACATTTGCTGTGGCTGGTTGGCAAGCATAGGCCTCTGTGTGTGTGTGTGTGTGTGTGTGTGTGTGTGTGTGTGTGTGTGGCATGTCAGTGGTATCTTTTATAGACATCCCTTTGCGTTTGGGATTTTAAAAAATTGTTTATGTATATGAGTATAGGAGTGCTTTGCTTGCATGTGTGTAAGTGCACTCATGTTGTGCAATGTCTGTGGAGGCCAGAAGAGGGAGCCGGATCCCCTGGAACTACAGTTACAGAGAGTTGTTAGCTGCCATGTGGGTGCTGGGAATGGAATCTGGGTCCTCTGCAAGAGCAGACAACCACACAAGGTAGATTTCACAGGGACAGCTGCCAGTCCTTTGTGGCTAGCTGACTGTAGTGGACAGAAATGGGAAGGCCAGCCAGCAGTCCTACATTCCCAAGAATAATCTGACTTTTTGGAAAGATCAGACATCTGCATTCATGACATTCACATTTGCAGAGGTGTCAGCAAGACTCAGGAGCAGTGGGACGCCCCTCACGTGCGGGGAGTTAGTTGAGGTGTGGGAGACTTCACTGCGGCCCACCAGAGTGTTGGGCGGCTTCTCCATGGAAGCCAACTTTCCCCTACAGGAAGCAAACTCACCACCCATTGACTCTGAGCACTTCTGCTTACTGATCTCAATGCGGAGAAGAGGACCCAGGCCCACTCTGGTCAGCATTGCAGCTTTCTGAAGAAAGGCTGGGGGCTTCCTGGGCACTGAAGTTCCAGTGTGGCTTTGGTAGAAGGTCAGCTCTACGGTCACCTAGCTTCATCCCTTCCCCTCCCAGAGGAGCTGTGTTTCCTTATCATTACCACATCTTGTTATTCAGAGTGGTTGTACTCCTATTTGGAGGTGATAAAAGCCTCTTTCACACATTTTTCTAAGGCAGAAAAGAGTCCTGCTTGTGGGGAGAGTGGGGTTCACAGTACTCTCCAGAAGGCCCTCAAAGCAAGGACACTGACAGAGTTGAAAGGTAATCACTCAGACCAAGCTATATCTGGCCCATTTTATTGGGCCTCCCCATCTTTCATGTGGGCCATCCAGTACAGCAAGCACAGGACGTCTCTTTTAAGAGCATTTCCATTGGGGCTATTGTTTGAAGCTCTGTCTGCCACTGTTATTTCCTCCTTCCCAGCTATCTGTGCAGAGGCTGCATTGGGATGTTGTTGCTGCTGTCCCTGGAACATGAAGGCCTCAGAGCAGCCTTTCTGTGTGTCTGTCTCTGCAGCATGGATGGTGACTGGAGGCTTAGCACAGGTCTGCTCAGCTCTTGGGGCCACAAAGCAGTGTCAGAGCCCTACAATCAGGGGACAGCTCAGGTTCCAAATTCAGGTGCATGTAGACATCAATATCAAGGCAAGAGATGTCACAGTCCCCATATACTGTTAAAAGTTGTCATAGTTGTCATAATTTCTGGCTGTTTGCTGAATCTCCCAATGAGCTTCAAAATAAATATCAGTATTTGGATTCTATCCATTCTTTGGCATGCCTCTTAGAGCCTAGTTAAGACTCTGCTTGAAGGTGAAGTCCCAAGAGGGCCAGGGGGCTGCCAGGTGGAGTACAGCTGATAGCTGACCCTTTATCCAGCCACCAGCACTTCCCTTTTCTTACCTTAGGGGATGAAAAACGTATGTGGGACCCTCCAAAAAAGACACAGAGAAAGGGGGCTGGAGAGGTGGCTTAGTGGTTAAGGGCACTGGCCACTTTTGCAGAGGACCCAGGTTCAGTTCCCAGCACCCTAATGGCAGCTAACAACTGCCAGTAATTGCGGTTCCAGGGGAATTTGACACCCTCTTCTGGTTTCCACAGGCATTGTGTGACACAGGTGAAACACTTATATACAAAATAATAAGTAAGTAAAAAAACAATTTAATGTGGAGAAAACACTTCGTGAAACTAATCGTGTTTCTGTGTATGTCTGTGGAGGATTTCTCACTAATTGAGCTCTTTAGCCCTAAAAACTCATGTTAGAGCTGATTGCCTAATATTGATACCAGAGTCTTATGAGTGCCACACTGCATGGGAAAGATAACTGGCTTTGAAAATACTAGACACTGGGGGGGGGGGGGTGGCTTTGCCCCCCTCCCCAGCCGTGATGCTTCCAGAAGAGTCCAGCCCTTTGCTAGAGTAGAGTGTGCTCTCTGGGGACCACAGGGATTTCTTATACCATGTGTATAATCTGCCCATTTTCTTTGAACTGTGCAAGATTTGGGGATTATTACAGAGTGTTCTAGGCATTAGCTTCTTTCTGCACAGCTGCAGGTGGAGCTCTGCGGAGCCCACCACAGCTCCTCTCTGCCTCCACTTCTTCAGACTCACCAAAGTATCCGGGTGAGCAAAGTTGAGTGTTCAGTTCAAAGGAGCAGGAAGGAAGCTGAGCTCTCCTGCAGGTCACGCAGTGCCACTCGAGACAGTTTTATTTGGGCTGTAAAACTCGGGAGTTGTTCTTGGCAAAGGTTCTAATGAAATGGAAACCTTGAAATATGCTTAGAGCTGGAAGTATGGTCTCACCCTGTGTGCTGGGGACTGGGGATTATAGGTGATCTGAAGAGCTGATCTGATTTATTTCCAAGCAATGCAGAACTGACTGGTCTTCCTTCTAGTACAACTAACTAATCTGGCTTGAGGAAGATGGGTGTGGGCCCCGAGACAGGAGGAGCTGCAGTGCTGTGCGGAGAATGGTGCTTCTCTCTGTTGCAATTTGGGGACTTGGTTGAAAAGGCACACCGCTAAATCCTACCCAAGACTTCTGGGTGATTTTGGTAGGCACTAGGGCTTGTGAATCACTGGTTTAGTATGTCATGACTTTTTTCTTTCTGTGCCCATGTGTCCGTGTCCGTGTGTGTGTGTGTGTGTGTGTGTGTGTGTGTGTATATGTGTTTGTGTGTGTGTGTAGTTGTGCATGCCTACGATGGGAGGCCAGAGGCCACCCTTGGTTGGTGGTCCTCAAGATGCTGTCCCTCCCAGTTTTTAATTGTCATTGAGACAGGGTCTCACCAGCTTAGCTCTCTGCCTTCCCAGTGTTGGGATTCTAAGGGTGTGCCACTATGTTTTGCTTTTTTCTTACATAGATTATGGGGAATCAAACTCAGTCTTCATGTTTGTGTGGCAGGCGCTTTACCAACTGAGCCACCTTCCTAGTGCTGCCATGGCTTCACAAAAGGGAGAGAAAGAGGGTAAACGAGTCTATCTATCTATCTATCTATCTATCTATCTATCTATCTATCTATCTATCATCTATCATCTATCTATCCCCTCCCTCCCTCCCTCCCTCCCTCCCTCCCTCAGACAGGTCCATCCATCTGAATCTGCTGCCCAAGGCAGTTGGGCCATGTGGTTCAGGAGAAGGGACACTGACTGCATGGATCAGTGTTCAGACTGGATCTTCCCAGCTCTGGCCAAATCAGCTTTGTGTGGGAGGCTTACCTTGTTTTGCTGACTTCTTGTAAGAAGGGAAGAGTGCAGCAGGGGTCCCAGACAGGGAGGGCAAGACTCTTCCTGTTGTCAGCATTGCTTCCAAGGGAGGGGCAGAGCTCTCCACATCATTTCCCCCTCAGATTAATTAATGCTCACTCTATTAAAGTGACAAATTAAAAATCCTTTTATTTGGTTTATAAATCTTAGTATCTAGCAGGTTTTTGCAGTCACTTTAAAGAGGATTTTGAGTCATATTTGGATTCATTTAGAAATGTAATTCAGGGCTGCAGAGATGTCTTAGCAGTTAAGAGCATTGGCTGTTCTTGCAGAATCCCAGCACCTACATGGCAGCTAACAACTATCTGCAACTCTAGTTCTAAGAAACCTGACAGTCTGTTCTGACCTCCATGAGCATTGCACAGCATGGGTGCATTTGCATACAATGCACTAATACATACACATAAAATAAAAATAATTAAAAATAAATGTAATTCATCACCTTTAAACATTTAACACTGCCTTGGAAATTGAGCATAGTAGTCAATGTCACTTTCATGTTCCTTGGTTGTCTGAAAACAAGGCTTTCATGAGTACTTAAGCCATTCTTCAAAACCTGATAACTATGTCTTACAAATACAAGATGGCCTGAGGTCCCATAACACATCTGATACTGCTTTTAAATGCAACAACATCTTAAAATCACAGGTCTCAATCAACAATACCCTTTAAATTATTTGTAAAAAGTGAAATCTTTTACATACTCTCTCAGTTTTCCTTAATTCCTAGGACTTTGGTGGGCGAGGGGGGCAGTGTATGTCTCTATCACCAAATGATAAATGCTACAAAGATGACTTGTTTTATTGTTTTCATACTCAGTTTTACATATTCCCAAAGGAGGACAATTTCCTCTTAGGGATGTAATGTTCTTTCCCAACAATTTGAGAGTTGCCTTCACAAATGGACCCCCCCCATTGCTTTGGAGAAAGGATCTCACTTATCCCAGGCTATCCTCAAACTCTGTTCTCCTGCTTCAGCCTCTCAAGAGCTGGAATTATGAATGTGTGCCACCACACCTAGTTCAAATATAGCTCAGTGATGGAGTACTTGCCTAGCACGCACCACAGGCCCTAGTGGGCCCTAGCTTCAGTCTCCAACATGTACACACACATACACCACAGAGAGAGGGCGGGGGGGGTGCTCAGTGAGTAAGCCTGATCTGAGTTTGATCCCTGGCATCAAGTTGATAGGAGAGACCTTCCTCCTTCCTGTTGTCCCCTGACCTCACATTCGTACTGTGGCTTACACACAAATATGCATACATATGCTAAATAAATCAATGTAAACAATAGTGAAGCAACCCATCTTCTCTGAAAGCAGACTCGTAAAGTAGATATCACAGTGGATATGGGGACACAGAGCTTTGCACCGCACCAGTTTCAACCCCACCCTTCTTAACCTCCCAATACATCTGCTCAGTTAGGTATTTTTTAAGTCTGGTAGAGGTGCACTGTGGGGTTTAGGTAATTTTGGGCAGATGAAAAGCTCAAAGCTCAGACATGGCAAACCAAAGCACAGCCAACACACCACATGGGCTGCTCAGGCTGCGGACATGTGTGAGCGAGGTAACCAACACCTTGTTTTCCTCTCCTTTCTGGGCAGGTTGGCCTCATCCAGCTTGGGCAAGAGCAGGTGTTTATTCAGCCCCTCAACAATTCTGGGGGTCCATTCAGCGGACAAGAACATCTCATAAGGCGCAAATGGTCCTCCACCCCAAGCCCATCTGCCAAGGTGGAGGGACCCAAGCAGCTGTGCAAGGTTGTGACAGGTGAGTCCAGGTGATGTAATAGCTGGGTGGAGCTCACATAGCTGACACCCTCACCGTACTCTACGCTGAAGCCTCAAGAGAGACCTTACCTCTGTTATACAGCATTGTGTAATAATTGGGCGTGTGTGTGTGTTTTTTTTTTTTTTTTTTTTTTTTTTGGTCTTTTCGAGACAGGGTCTCCCTGTAGCCCCAGCTGTCCTGGAACTCACTCTGTAGACCAGGTTGGCCTTGAACTCACAAAGATCTGCTTGCCTCTGCCTCCCAAGTGCTAAGATTAAAGGCGTGTGCCACCATGCATGGCATTTTTTTTGGGGGGGGGGCGTGTTTTGAGAAGTGTTTCCTTAGTCCATTTCATTGGACCACAGAGTGCCATTAAGCTGACTACAGTGCTACTAGGTGATTCAGTCTTTTGGGACTACTGCTGTATTTATCATTTATTGTTGATACATGGTTATTGGGATATGGCAATATTTTATTGTCTCAGAAGCACTTCTATTTTTTGTTTCTTTTAGTGCTGACATTTCATGTGGAACTTCCCTTTGAAAAGGTGATTTATTTCTACAAAGAACCCAGCATCTTTCGGGCAGAGGGCTTCAGTTTTAAGTCTTAGGAACAAGTCGAGACTTGAAACACCTTGATGGCTTACTTACTACCAAGCCACAGGTTGGCAGTGTTGCTGGGGAGAACTCTCCCTAGTGAGGGCCGCTTTGAGCTTTCTTGCTTTTCTGATACGCTGCTCCTTTATCCCTGGCTGCTGTAATGATAGTAGCCTGGGGTCCTATGAAGTGGAGGCTCTGGAAGCATTGCCCCTGGGCTAGCAGCAGCATTGTCACCCAGAAGGCACATTCTTCAGCACAGTGCAGACCTGCAGCATCTGGAACACCTTAGACCAGTCTTGTCACTGGGGATTAAGATATATGATTGAGTGTGAAAGCCACTGCTCAGAAAGTACCATTTAGGGGCCTGGGAAGATGGCTCAGTTAGTAAAGTTTATGTCTGTAATCCCAGCACTAGGGAGACAGACAGGTGGATTCCTGGAACTGGCTGGCCAGCCAGCCTTGCTGAATTGGTGGAAGTTCCACGTTCAATGAGAGAACTTGTCTCAAGAAGTAAGGAGGAGAGAGACAGAGGAAGACCCGTGATGATGACCTCCGATCTCCATGCACATGCATACATACACTCATTTGCACTCTTACATACATGTGCTTACACATATGAACACACACACACATAAGTGCCATTTGCTTGCCTATCCTCACATCATTATCTCATTGGTCTGGAGTGTGACTTGGGTATCAGGGTTTTTTCAGGTTTTTTTTGGTTTTGTTTTGTTTTTTGAGATAGGGTCTCCCTATAGCCCCAGCTGGCCTGGAACTCACTCTGTAGACCAGGCTGGCCTTGAACTCACAGAGAGCCATCTGCCTCTGCCTCCCGAGTGCTAGGATTAAAGGCATGTGCCACCACCCCCAGCACTAAAGATGGCTCTTAGCCGCCATGTGGGTGCTGGAAATCAAACCCAGGTCCTCTGTAAGAGCAGTTGGCGCTCTTAACTTCTGAGCCATCTCTCCAGCCCTGGGTGTCAGGTTTTAAAAAGGGATTCTAGCCTGCAGTTTAGGCTAGAAACCTGCTGCTCTTACATTCTGTGCCTCTATTTGAACAACTGTGGGTTATTGGGTGTATAAGCATTTCATGGTGCTGTGGTCACCAGCCATCTGCCTGAAAATGTCCCCCATGAGGCTGGCTAACCTGCATCTCCCAGGTAGCATTTTCTCACAGGTGGTCATGAGACCTCAGGGCTGCCCTCTGGGGATTATGGTTTCATAGTTCAAAGTTTATCTTCCTATGAAAGTGTAGTGTGACTCGGCTTAGTGTTCTAGTGGCCTCAGAAATAAGGATTGCTTTGCAGCCCCGCTCAGCCCTTGCCTGTAGACATTGAGGAGGGCCATTCTCATTCTCCCTAGCCTCGTCTGTGGCAGGGAGGGTTAGGGGCGACCATGCCAGATGAGAGCAAATGGAAGGAGAATACTCTCTAACTACGGAATTTTCAGTTGCTATCTACGTGCCTACAGAAGGGGAACACGGACCTCATCATAAGATTATGAGTGATTAAAAATATCTTTTAATAGTTGTAAAGGGTTTTGGACTGATGGGTATGGACTTGATGTCAAGGTATCATTTACTGATCCTCGGTAATGTCAGTTCCATTGGACATTTTTACATTTTCCTCTCCTTATCTGCTTTACAGCAAACCACTGTTACTGTAAATTTTTTGTGCTTTTTGCAGCTTACCTGAACACATGGGTTCAGGGGCAGGGGTTTGCACTAGGATGGTTCTCAGCCCTGCCTGTATGTTGGTATCACGTGGTGGGTTTGGTCAACTACTCATGCCCAGCTGCTTTAGTTGGTATGCACATCTGGCTATGCAACAGCTCTGCAGGTGGTTGTAACATCTGGCTGGACCCACTAGCAGGTTGGGCATGCCTGCAAGAAATACTGAATGGGAGGAACAGTACATGTGGGCCATTGTGAGTGGACTTCCTCAGGTGAGACCCTTTCACATAGAGCCATACAATGAAACCAAGGGCAGATGTGTTCTCTTAACTCAAGCCAGGGCCGAGCAGCTGCCAGTCAAAGCAAGCTTAGAATGCTTGCTGATGAGCTAATGGATGTTTGTCTGATGGCCTGACCCCATCCTCTCTGAGGGAGAGACACAGAATTGCTGACCAAATGACAAAAAGTGCTTGTGTTTGCATTTTGTCACCACAGCTGATTTCAGAGCATTTTTTGATAGGGCGATTAGGCTTTAATGAAGGAAATGAAATGAACACAGGATGGCATAGGGTGGACGTGAAGGAAACTAGGGTAAGGCAAGCGCAGCTGTGCTGGCTGGAGAGTTTCTGAATTGCCTCAAATGTAATCTTCTTTCTCTCAGATTTTCATTTACTTCCTCTGAGGTGCAAGGTATGTGTACTTAAGGTGGAATGAAACTCAGCTTCCAGACTGTGCAGGAGCCAGACACTGAAGAGAAGAACACACTTTGCTTCTGGTCCTTTTTGTTTTGAATGCCATCCTCAGTCAACACTTCTGGTGTGTCAAGAGCTGCTGGGCCTTTTGACAGACTTGGTTAATAGACCTTTCTACATCGGATTAACTTTTCAACCAAATTAGCTTTTTAGTTTAGAACTTAGAAAAATTAACTTACTGGCATACCAGCAAAGTACATTCCTGATGTTTTCTACAAAGGTTAATAGATTAATCTAAGATTTCCCAAGGTAACCTGTTCTTTCTGGCTGAACATAGTTACTGTGGGCTTTGTTGTGCCCTATTGTTGACCCTATTACTCAAACCCTCCACTTGACCCCAGAGTGGCCTTGTTCTAGTTTGTCTTCCATTGCTGTGACAAAACACTCTGACCGACACCAACTTGGGGAGGAAAGGGTTTATTCAGCTTATATCTCCTGGGTCACAGTTCATCACTTAGGGAGCCCAAGGCAGGAACTCAGGGCAGGAACCTGGAGGCAGGAGCTGAAGCACAGGCCATGGAGGAATGCTGTACACTGGCTTGCTCCTCTGGCTCATGCCCAGCCTGCCCTCTTATACAGTACACAACAACCTGTCCAGGGTGGTACCACCCATAATGGGCTGGGCCCTCCACATTGCCCAACAATCAAGACAATACTCCACAGACGTGGCCACAGGCCAGTCCAATGGAGCCAATTCCCCAAATGAGGCTCCCTCAACCCAGGTGTGTCAAGTTGACACTAAAGCTATCCAGCACAGGCCTGTTGGTCCTGAAGGTGAGGAGGAGTTGGACAGGTCTTCCATGAAGCACTGAAAGTTGAACTTTGGAAATTACCTAGTGGCTTGAGTATGGACAGAGTAGGGACTAGAAGGACTGTCACAGCCAAGGACACCGGAAGGAGCCACTTCCTTCCCCTGGATTATACGGAGGCTGCATTTCTAGGAGACTTTGTGGGCTCCTGGGAAACGGGCAGGTTGATCCCATTTCCTCCAAGGTTCTTCTTTTTTAGAACCCTATAAACCAATTTATAGAATAAATTGGCAAGAAAAGATGGAGTTTGAAAACTTAATTTTTGGTAAGCTCATAAGTTTTCAAAGGCTTTTTGGCTAATTTAGCCAACTAAAATGGTACTTAGGATATGTTGATGTGTTCCTTGAATTTTAAGTGTTATTTTGACCTCAAAACTTTTTGTCTGTCTTCTATCCTTGTCTTAATCTCTCAGTATTCAGTTTAGAGTCTTTCCATCACTGTCTTCATGGCATTAGGCACCACGTGGCCTCCCCTGCCGTGGTGGTAGAAGTGCAAGGTCAAATTGAAGATACATTTGAAATGAGTCATTTTTTCTTTTTTTTTTTTTTTTTAGATTTTTTTTATTTCTGTGTTTCTGCGTGTGTCTGCAAATGTGCGTATGGGTGCCCACAGAGGCCACAAGAGGGTATTAGATCTCCTGGAGCTGAAACCACCAGATGTTAGCATACCTAAAGTCTGTGTACTGAGAAAGAAGGGCTCTGTGTCATCTTGTGTGCTGTGTCTTTGCCTGCTATTCCATTACTAAAAATAACTTGTCCTCTACCTTTGTTTACCTCATTAGTCCATCCTCCCCGCACCCACCCCATCGCCAGATGTTATTCCTTGGTACAAGTCCATCCCCTGAAGTCTAGTCAGCCTGTATGGAGTCTTTCCATTAAAGAAGATCAACTCTCCCTCACCCATAGTAATCAGTTGCCAATAGTTCGTTGGCTAAGGCTGGGGCTGCTGGCCATTTCCCTAGTTCTCTGCTGGGTTTTTGTCTGATTGAGTCAACATGGGTCTTGTGTATGCTGTCACCATTGTTGCAAGTTCATATGAGCAAGATCCCAGAGGCCTGAAAGCTTCTGTTTCCTTGTTCATGCCCTCTGTTATGCAGTAGTCCCAGAGCCACGGATGAGGATTAATAAAGGATCCTATCCAGGGATATGCACTTCACAGTCTCGTATTCTCTAAAACTTAACCATTTGTGGACATCTGTGTGCATCACACTCTATTGTATGAGGAAGCTTTGTTGGTGAGAGTTAAGGGATGTATTAGTATTCTCTCTACCTCCTGTTCTTAGATGTTTCGTGAGTGTTAGGTGTAGAGGTTTCACTGCAGATGTGTCACTTAGGGCTGGGCATCTCTCAGACATGTATTCTCTCTGTGTGACCAGTTGTGGAATGCTGTAATAGTCTGTTGCAAAAAGAAGCTTCTTTGATGAGTGGTGCATGGTATACTTGTCAGAGTAGTAGGCAGGTCTGCCACAGACAGATCAGGAGGCCAAAGGCAAGGTGGGGGTGGGGACAGCCTGTGGAGGGTTTAACCACTTTTAATTTTTTAAAAATATTTTCCCTCCTGTTGGGCTAGGTCTTGCTATATAGCCCAGGCTGACTTTGAACTTGTGATCTTCCTGCCTCTACTTCTTTTCTGCATGCTGGAATTCCAGGCATGGGCCACCACAGCTGGCTCTTTGGTTATTTTAAGCTACATATTTAAGGCTATGCATTTCCCTCTTAGCACGCTTTGGCTGCACATTACTTTCGATGCATACTTTTTCTAGTATCGAAATCTAAACATTCTCCAGCTTACATACTATTTGTTTGTTTTATAGAGGAGCAGTAAAATATAGTGGTTAAGAATTTAGAGATGGGTTTACTGGATGGGAATTACTGGCTTTACTATATATTAGCACAAGTGACCTTGGGGAAGACTTTTTTTTTTGCTGTAAAAAGATGTTTAATTACATTGGGAATGCACTGATGTCTTTCATTAAAATAGAGTACAAATATATTTGTAAAATATTGCCATAAAATTTAAAATTAATGTAAATATTTATATAATTATCTCTGTATTTGGTAATATACACTTGTTATAGTTTGAACATACAATGTCCCCCACAGGCTCACATTTCAATACTTGGTCCCCAGGAGGTAGTGCCATTTTAAAAGATGGTAGAGACTTAAATTGACTATACCTAGCTAGGGGAAGTAGATCTCAAGGCTGTGCCTTTAAAAGTTATAATCCCATGGCTGGTCCCATTCTCTCTATCCTGTCCACCATGAGAGTAGCCCAGCTCATGCTTCTACAGCCATAATGCGGAAGTCTTTTTTTTTTTTTTATAATTTAAAGTACTTCAGTTTTCTATAATCATAACAAATACATGTACTACGGTTATTAAAATTAGATAACATGAACACAGATGTGTGGCACAAACTGTTCTTTGCCTTTTATCATTCTATAATAAAACAATTTGAATATTATAATTTTTTCTGTTACTTGCTGAGCCATTTCATTGGCCTCGAGTTAGACTTTTCTTTTTTCTCTTTTTTTTTCAGTTGAATTTTTGCAAATTTTATACAGTGTAGTATTTAGACTCTCTCCCCATCTGCTTACATCTTATAACTTTCTTATAACTTATAACTTTCTGTTGGATTTCATGTACCATTTATTATGATCACATGTTCCTGTTAGTCCTTGAGAATATGATAATAGTCACTTTAAAATTCGTGTCTGTAGTCTAAGGGTCATTTTTTGAGTTTCGTTGCCACTGATTGTCTTTTCTCGTGAAAACAGATCGTGCGTGCTCCTAATTCTTGATGTGTCAAGTCACTGTGCATTGTCCTGTGGATGTTGTACACACATTGTGCGAATGTTGGGTTCTGTAGTGGAAACTTCATTTTGTTGGACTCAGATGACAACATTTGTATTTTGGGTGGCAGCTCTAATCTGTTTAGTTTTTTTTTTTTTTTTTTTTTTTTTTTTTGTCTTTTTGAGACAAGGGTCTCCCTGTAGCCCCAGCTGGCCTAGAGCTCACTCTGTAGACCAGGCTGGCCTTGAATTCACAGAGATCCGCCTGCCTCTGCCTCCCAAGTGCTAGGATTAAAGGTGTGCGCCACCACGCCGGACCCGTTTAGCTCTTTTATCCTCAGCTGCAGTCTTTGACAGAGGGATGATTCAGAAATTTAGGTGGAATCTAAACCTAGACTTTAAAGCCCACTCTACTGCATCTCCTTCCCACGTGGCTGCCCGGTGATCACCAGGTACTTTGATCCCCTGTACTGGATCTCCTTCCCACGTGACTGCCCGGTGATCACCAGGTACTTTGATCCCCTGTACTGCATCTCCTTCCCACGTGACTTCCCGGTGATCACCAGGTACTTTGTTCCCCTGTACTGGATCTCCTTCCCACGTGGCTGCCCGGTGATCACCAGGTACTTTGTTCCTCTGTACTGGATCTCCTTCCCACATGGCTGCCCGGTGATCACCAGGTACTTTGATCCCCTGTACTGCATCTCCTTCCCACGTGACTGCCCGGTGATCACCAGGTACTTTGATCCCCTGTACTGGATCTCCTTCCCACGTGACTGCCCGGTGATCACCAGGTACTTTGATCCCCTGTACTGGATCTCCTTCCCACGTGACTTCCCAGTGATCACCAGGTACTTTGTTCCCCTGTACTGGATCTCCTTCCCACGTGACTGCCCGGTGATCACCAGGTACTTTGATCCCCTGTACTGGATCTCCTTCCCACGTGACTGCCCGGTGATCACCAGGTACTTTGATCCCCTGTACTGGATCTCCTTCCCACGTGGCTGCCCGGTGATCACCAGGTACTTTGTTCCCCTGTACTGGATCTCCTTCCCACGTGACTTCCCGGTGATCACCCAGGTAATTTGTTCCCCTTTACTGGATCTCCTTCCCACGTGACTTCCCGGTGATCACCAGGTACTTTGTTCCCCTGTACTGGATCTCCTTCCCACATGACTTCCCGGTGATCACCAGGTACTTTGTTCCCCTGTACTGGATCTCCTTCCCACGTGGCTGCCCGGTGATCACCAGGTACTTTGTTCCTCTGTACTGGATCTCCTTCCCACATGGCTGCCCGGTGATCACCAGGTACTTTGTTCCCCTGTACTGGATCTCCTTCCCACGTGACTGCCCGGTGATCACCAGGTACTTTGTTCCCCTGTACTGGATCTCCTTCCCACGTGACTTCCCGGTGATCACCAGGTACTTTGTTCCCCTGTACTGGATCTCCTTCCCACGTGACTGCCCAGTGATCACCAGGTACTTTGATCCCCTGTACTGCATCGCCTTCCCACGTGACTGCCCGGTGATCACCAGGTACTTTGTTCCCCTGTACTGGATCTCCTTCCCACGTGACTTCCCGGTGATCACCAGGTACTTTGTTCCTCTGTACTGGATCTCCTTCCCACGTGACTTCCCGGTGATCACCAGGTACTTTGTTCCCCTGTACTGGATCTCCTTCCCACATGACTGCCCGGTGATCACCAGGTACTTTGATCCCCTGTACTGCATCTCCTTCCCACGTGACTGCCCGATGATCACCAGGTACTTTGATCCCCTGTACTGGATCTCCTTCCCACGTGACTGCCCGGTGATCACCAGGTACTTTGTTCCCCTGTACTGCATCTCCTTCCCACATGGCTGCCCGGTGATCACCAGGTACTTTGATCCCCTGTACTGGATCTCCTTCCCACATGGCTGCCCGGTGATCACCAGGTACTTGTTCCCCTGTAATGGAGTCTTAGAAGCTTCGTATCCATACTGCCTTTTATACGACACTGATTCTTTCATCATGGCTGAGATTTGCATTTTAGTAAGAAACCTGGCTTTTGAAGACATAATTTAGTGTGTGTATGTTTGTAGGTATGTGTGGGTCCCAGGGATATAACTCTGGTTGTCAGGCTTGGCAGTAAGCTTCTTTGCCCATTGAATCATCTCATCAACCCCAGCAGTTTTGTTTTAACACAATTTTTGCATAAGTTTTTAAATTGAATTTTTGTGTATTTGATACATAACACCTCAATCAGTCTTAATCACCTCTGTACTCCCCCATTGGTACCCTCCCACAGCCCCCACCTCCCCTTGCTGGAATTCATATATTCTCTCATTTGTGTTAAGGCCTGTTGTGCCAAATTAGTCTCCCTAGACATTCCTCAGTGCAAGTTCATCCACTAAGCTCTAGTCAGATTATCTAGAGTCCTTGCTTTAAGAAGGCCACTTCTTCTTACCCAACAGTAATTGGTATTTCTTCAGCTAAGATTGGCTTCTGCTGCCCATTTCCCCAGTTCTGTGCTGGGTTTTTGTCTGGTTGAGCTTTCAAGGGTCTTGTGCATGGTGACATCATTGCTGCAGGTTCATCTGAGCAGGGTCCCAGGAGCTTCTATAATTCTATGTCCATATGGTCATGCACTACCTCCCTGGCTCTTACAATCTTTCTTGTAAATCAACCCTGCCTTGTGCAATATTCTCTGAGCCCTGGGTGAGTGAAGCTGAATATAGGAGACCTGTCCATGGACCCACAATCTGCAGATTCCTACTTCTCTACAGTTTTGCCCTTTATGATTTTTTTGAGTACCTGGCTCCCTATTGCATCAGGGAGCTTCCTTGAGTTGCGTTTAATTAGTGTCCTTTTGGCCCCTTGTTGTATGTTGCATGAGTCTTAGATGTAGAAGTTCCATTGTAGATGTGCCGCTTAGGCTTTGACAATTCACAGACAATGTCTATGTGTGACAAGTTGTGGTCCTCTGTAATACTCTGGTGCAAAAGAAGCTTCTTTATTGAGTGGTGTCTGGGATATTTGTCTAAATATTAAGGATAGCTATTTTGAACTTGGTAAGAAGTTACCTTAGCCTGGGGATGTGCCAGCCTTGGGAGTTTCTCTAAGATCTATGACCTCTTCAGCCATGTGCATCTGGCTATGTTTATAGTACCACACACACGTGAGTTTTCTCCCAATGAGTGGGCTTTAATTCCAATTAGGTAGCTGTTGATTGCCCCCAAGATAAAACTGCCACTACTCGCCAATGCTGTGTGCTGTGTGGGACATCGATGTGGCCACTTGGTCTTAAAGCTTGGGTTGTACCACTGGCTGCTGTTCTCCCTTAGCAGGTCACACAGTGCCCTCCAACACTATGAGAGCTGCTTTCAGGGGAGGTGGCTTCCAGGTCAGCTCCAACTCCATTGCTCCAAGTATGGTTTCTGAAGTATGTCCTATCTTCAGCAATCAGGTTCTAGGAGGCAAACAAGGCCTGTGGCAGGCAATAGCCTCTGTAATTTTGGGAGTCTCTTGGACTACCCTGGCCAACAACTGAAGGGAAGGTTTCTCCTGTCTGGCACTGTTTCTTGTTACATTTTTTTTGTGTAAGTTAAAATATGTATTCCTTTTTTAAAATTAATTATTAAGAACATCATTCATTAGCTCAAGTTATGATATTCATAACACAAATGACAATGGTCCATAACATGATCATTCATGTTCTCATTATTTTGAATCTGCTTGATTTATAACTTACTATGGTTTAACCAACTTTTTTTTGGTCTTTTTGAGAAAGGGTCTCCCTGTAGCCCCTCACTCTGTAGACTAGGGTGGCCTTGAACTCACAAAGATCCGCCTGCCTCTGCCTCCCAAATGCTAGGATTAAAGACGTGCGACACCACGGTGGGCTACTTTTTATTTATTTTTTTGCTTTAACCAATTTTATGGTTTAATTTTGTCAACTTTTGCATTCTTTGTTGTGAGGTAGTATTCCTGGGTGCATACAGGTTTTGAAACTGGATCCCTGGATAGCCCTCTTTTATCATCATGTCATATTTCATTTTTATCCCTGGTCATGCTTTTAGCCAGATTCTAGTTTTATTTGCATCTAATATTAACACCACTGAATTTTATTTTAGTTTACATTTGTCTGATATTTCTTTCTCTTTACTTTTAATTCCAATCCTCTGTTATGGTCTACATGACTCTTAATAGCAGTATATACTTGAATTGCAAACAAGTTCTAATTTGAAAATATCAATTTCTTCACTGGTAGGGGGAGTATTTTTTTATATTTACCAACTTATCTAACATACCTGATATATATTTTTATATACATATATAAAATATGTATACATATATACACATATATATTTATATATATACATACATATATATGTGTATATATATATATATATGCATTTAAGATCATTTCTCTGGTTTTGTTCTTAAGGAATTTTTTTTTCAGATAGGGTCTCCATGTATTCTCAGTTGACCTGGAAGTCAGTATGTAGACCAGGCTGGCCACAACCTCATAGAGGTTCACCTGTTTCTACCTTCTGAGAGCTGGGATTAAAAGTGTGCTGCACCATGCCTGGCTTTAAGGAACATTTTTTCAAATGAGGGTTTTGTGTGGCTAGATTATTATGTTTGCTTTATCCAAACTCCGTTATTTATTTTTTATTTATTTATTTATTTATTTTTGGTCTTTTTGAGACAGGGTCTCCCTGCAGCCCCAGCTGTCCTGGAACTCACTCTGTAGACCAGGCTGGCCTTGAACTCACAAAGATCCGCCTGCCTTTGCCTCCCAAGTGCTAGGATTAAAGGTGTGTGCCACCACGCCCAGTTGTTATTTTTTTTCTTAGTCTTTTTATTTATTTATTTTTTTGGTGTGTGGGGGCGCTGGGGTTGGGGAAGGTCTCCCTTGTAGCCCCAGCTGGCCTGGAACTTGCTATATAAAACAGGCTGGCCTTGAATTCACAGGGATCCTACGCCTGCCTCCCAAGTGTTGGGAGTTAAGACGATTGCCACCAGGCCCCGCTTGCCCACACTCCTGATGATGGTTCAGCTGCATATCGACTCCTAGGTTGAGTTTTGTCTTCTCCTAGCATTTTGAAGATACTGTTCTGTGATCTAGTTTCTGATTTTGCTTACAAAAGCCCCATCAGATTTTAGAGTCTGTGTAAATAATCTGTCTTTTCTCTCTGCGGGTTTTAAAACTGTTACTGGGTTTGTGTTCTGCATGGATCTCTGGCAGGTTTCCCTCCTGGGAGTCCTGACATTGATCCGGCCTTTGTCCTGAGCAGGCTGCCTCCAGCACTAGGAGCGGTGCCCCCCAGCCCTCCTGGGTGACGTCTGGACCCCTGCTCTGCTCTCCCAGCTCCGTAACTTCCGGTCATGCTCTAGCTCTTCTTTATATTACCTGTTCTAGAAAAGTCTCTCTCTGTTCCCCGGGTCACCAGATTTCTCCCTCACTGATCTCAGCTCCATTTAGTCTGTCTTGGGGGTTTTGATGCCTGTAATTGTGTACTTCTCAAAGTTAAATTCAATTTCTTTTTAATTTCATTTTTCCTCTTTTCCTGTTTATTGCTTTGCCTAGTTTTAGCCTTGTGACATCTGTGCGAGTGATTCAACCTTTTGGGTTTCTCGGTCTGCTGATTGGTGCCGAGGCCACACATCAGTCACTTGTTGTTCCAGGTGTGAAATATCTTCACATTTCTCCTTTGTGGGGTCACTCCACCACAGGTGGACATTGAAGCACGAACCTCTTCCACTGGATTACAGGGAAAAGGAAAAGACGGAAGACAGCCGCCAGCAGCTGTCCTACACCTTGGGGCCAAAGGCTGATAACCTTCCCACTGCCCACCTGTCTCATCCAACATCTACACCGGGCGACCCCCCATTGGCACTCCAGACCCTCCAGGCTACTGCCTGCTGGGCACCCTACAGCCTAATGCCAGACTGATGCCAGACTGTCGCCTGTTCAGCTCTCTACAGCCTAAATCCTGCCACTCACTCACCACATACCAATGTCTGTGATGCTGGCACTCACTGATTTCCCCAGCCAAATTCAGATTTTTTGAGTGTTTGGGTGGATGGAGGATGCTTATTAATAACTGTGCTGGATAGTTTTAGTGTCAACTTGACATACCTGGGTTGAGGGAGCCTCAATTGGGGAATTTCCTGTAATGGAATGGCTTCTGGCCATGTCTGTGTTTTCTTGATTGTTGAGTGATATGGGAGGGCCCAGCCCACTGTGGGCAGTGACACCTCTGGGCAGGTTATTGTATATTGTATAAGAAAGCAGACCGAGCATGCGAGGAAGTCAGTAAGCAGTGTTCCTCCATGGCCTGTGCTTCAGCTCCTGCCTCCAGGTTCCTGTCCTGAGTTCCTACCTTGGGCTCCCTCCGCAATGAACTGTGACTCAGGAGATGTAGATGAATAAACCCTTTTCTTGCCAAGTTGGTATTGGTCTGAGTGTTTTGTCACAGCAATGGAGAAGAAAACTAGAACAATAGCCTTTTGGGAAGAGTAAAATTAAAGCCCAAGTTTATCACTGTATATGACGGTTATTCTTACTGTTATTACTCCCTGAAGCTTTATGACTAGATTTAGATCCTTTGAGACATCGTAAAATAGACACTGCCTGTCTGTGTGGCCGGGGAGTGGATGTGGTGTTGGACGGCCTTAGCTGCCTTGGGTGGCTTTCAACTCTACTTCCAGCATGTAGAAGTGCTGCACCAAGTCAGCTCCCTTCTCATACTCTTTCTCATTTATTTATAGAAGAGGGGAGATACTTTGTGCTCTCTCTCTCTCTCTCTCTCTGTGTGTGTGTGTGTGTGTGTGTATGTGGTTTGTGTCTGTGTGTTCATGTGGAGGTCAGGGATCAACCTGAGGTGTTGCTCCTTAGGAGCCTTACACCTCTGTTTTTTTATTTTATTTTATTTACTTTTGTATGTGTATGAGTGTACTGTCTGCATGTAGGTTTGTGCACCCGTGTCGTGAAATGCTGCAGAGGTCAGAAGAGGGTCTCAGATTCCCCTGGAACTGGAGTTCTCCTGGAATTGGAGTTACAGATGGTTCTCAGCCACCATGTGGGTGCTAGGGATCGAACCTGGGTCCTCTGCAAGAGCAGTTGGTGCTCTTAACCACTAGGCTATCTCTCCAGCCCCCCACCTCTGTTTTTAAGACAGTCTCTGACTGAGACTTGACGTGCTAGTTAGCTTCTTTATTGTTGTGATAAACCAATAACCAAAACCAACTTTGGGGAGGAAAGGGTTTATTTCAGCTTACTTACAGTAGAGTTCATCACTGAGGGAACCCAGGGCAGGAAAGGGGACCTGGAAACAGGAACTGAAGCACAGACCATAGAGGACTCGCTGCTTACTGGCTTGCTCCTCTGGTCTGTGCTCAGTCTGCTTGGTTGTACAACCCAGCACCAACTGCCCAGGGGTCGCACCAACCACAGTGGGGTGGGTCCTCCCATATCACCCCACAATCAAGAAAATGCCTCATAGACAGACAGGCTAATCAGCAGAGGAAATTCCCTAATTGAGGTTCCCTCTTCCAGGTGTGTCAAGTTGACAACTAAAACTGTCTAGTGCATTTGGACTTACTGATTAGGACAGGCTGGTCAGTGAGCTCCAGACACCCTCCTAGCTCTGCTTTCCTGGGGAAAAGAATGCAAGCATGTGCCATCAGGCCTGGCTTTTAAAAAGTAATTGTTCTTTTAGAATTTTTACTTAATTTTAATTTTTTCACTTTTCCATTTCTGTGTGTATGTGTAGTATTCGTGTGTGTGTGTGTGTGTGTGTGTATGTGTGTGTGTGTGTGTGTGTAGGTCCAAAGTTGATGTTGGGAATCATCCTCAATTGCTCTTCAACTTATCCATTGAGTCAGGGTCTCTCAATCAAACCCAGACTTGGCCAATACGTTTAGTCTTGATAGCCAACTTGCTCTGGGGATCCCATCTCTGCCTCCCAAGATTAAAATTACCAGCAGGCCACCATGCCCACCTGGCATTTCTATGGGTTTCTGGGAATCTGAACTCTGGTCCTTATGCTTGTGGCAACTGCTTTATCCACTGAGCGCCTACCTCCCCAACCTACCACACCCAGCTTTGTTAAGTGGGTGCTGAGGGTCTAGCTTGGGTCTTCCTGCTTGCATAACAAACACTTTATTGACTCTAGTGCCTTAAAGTACTTTTCTAAATATTTTTCCTTTGCCACATTTCTGAGCATTACAAGAGTTAATGTTGTCCTTTCATCAAGTAGAAAGTATGAAAACACAGGTTTGTAGAGTGGACTCCTAAACGCCAAGCCTGAGATGAGGAATGGGGTATAGCAGGTTAGTGCGTGTGGTGGTGGCCTTGGGAAGCATGGAGAGTAGGTGTCAAGGTTGTCGATGTTGTTGCTCTGGGCTGATTCTGACCTAATACAGCATGCAGTTTCTTAGAGTTCAGCCTTCATGTTAACCAGCTTTTGTTTCTGTAATTGACAGAGAAGAAAGATTTCTTTTGATTCACAGTTTTCGAGAGTCTAGTCCATAACTGACTGTTGCTTTGGGGCCTGTGGTGAGACAGTATATCATGGAGGGAGTTTATGACAGAGCAAAACAGTCCACCTCTGTGGGAAGATCCAGTTTGAATTAGGGGCTAGTTTTCAGCCAACATCCCTCAGGATACAACGTGGAAGTCATGGGGTTCCTCTGACCCCACCCCAAGAGGAGCAACTCGTGGCCCAGGCACATGACGCTAGGCGGGGCAGCAGGATACAGGGGCGTGAGACTGCGGCCTGTGATTGGCTCTGAGAGATGATGTCATTTTGCTTATAAAAGTGACTCAGCATGCAGTAAAGTGAATTCTCCATTACCATCATCACATCGAATTCCCGGATCTGTTATTTGGCACGTATATAGGCTGAAGTATGCCTGGATTTCAAGTGTCAGTGGCTAGTGGATTAGAAGGGGATCAGTCTGATTACTGACCTGATAAGCTAGCGTGGGGTTGGACAGAGACTAATCAAGTCACCAGCTTGTGGAGTGGATTGTGAGTGGATGTAGACTGAAGATCGGCCACGGGCCATAAGCCTGAAATTCCTGTCCAGAGGCCAGCAGTTTCTGGGCAGGTGGGATAGCACGGCCAGATGGGAAGCGTTCCACTTCCCAGGCTAAGGAACAGAGAGGGACAGTAGTCGCTCAGGTCGGGTTGCGAAAGTGACCAACTGACCAGTGCATGGAAAGGTCAGTTCCCCAGCAGCGACCACGGCAGCCACTGCTTCCCTTACCTTAGCATTGTATCTGCTTGTCGCAAGAGAAGGTCCCTATATACCTCATAGATGAAGACTCAGATCCCAACATCCCTCTTGAGGGCACGCCTGCAATGACCGCAAGACCTCCTGTCCCACCTCCTAAAGGTTCCATGACATTGCAACAGTGCTACCCTGGGTACCCAGCTTTTAACACATGGGCCTTTGGGAGGTGTTGTAGATCTAAACTTACAGTATCTCCTGAAGCTGGAAGCTAGAGTCTTACTCAGAAACTTCTAAGTTTCTGGGCTGCTCTTCTGTGGGTTGAGTGGGTTCTAGGTATGAGAACTGTACAAAGTAAAAAGCCAGGGACCTGTGCTTAAAGAGGGACCCTATTGGCCTGAGCTGTCACCACAGTAGCCAGGAGAGTGGCAGTGACAAGAGAGTGTGTTGGGAGGAGGTAGTCAGTCGGAGGAGCCATGAATATTTAGCACTTATATGCCTAATGTTTCAAATGTTAAGAAAGCTTGTTTGAAATTTAGTATACAATGCAAAATCATGATGGTTGATTCTTCCCTTTCTAAGAATGTGGTTGTTCATTCACCAAGTGGCCCAAGAGGCCTCTCGGAAGGCTTTTTTCTGGTCATTACGGACCTGGGCCTTTGGCTTGCTGCAAGAGCCATCTCTGGGGCAGCTTCCCTTTGCCTGTAGGGACCTACCTACATGCCCGTGGTTCCCACTTGTAGGCCCTGCTTTCTGGGCTGATCACTTGAACATCAGAAATGAGTATGATCGGCCTGGAACAGTGTCTGCACGAGTCTCTGTGTATCATCTTTGCTGCACTTTTAAGCTTTCAGTGATGGAGGGGAGATGCTGAGTGGGTTTGTATTTTTAGACCTCTGCATTTAAACTTGTAATAAGCCCTATTTCCCAGGGCCAATTTTTATTTGCTTCTATGTGTCAGCCTCAGTACTAGGTGTTAGGGATCCTGCAGAACGCAAGAGAGACAAATGTCCCTGTTCTCACAGAGCTAACATCCCATGCATGAATCTGTGCACCCAAAGCTGATCACCAGTATTGCTCGGAGGTATTCTGGAGAGAGGGTGTGGAATCCTGACGACTCCTTCCTGTGCTGTCCTTGGGGAGTCTGGCCTGGAAGGACTTTCAGATTCCCAGGGATGTTGGCTGAGAAGGGTAGATGGAGAGGTGAGACGAGTGAGAATCCAGCCACCAGGCTGAGGGCTAAGACTGCAGCAGCGGCAGTGTTCAGAGGGGAGTTCCACTCACTGTGGACTGACTGTGGTTTGCTTGTTGTCTTAGGCTGTTATCCATGGCTTGGGTAGGAGTCTTGCTTTACACATTGCCTGTACTTGTTCAGGTCCCCCAACCCCACATTCCCAGCTCCCTTTCACGGTCCCCTCGTGACCCTCTGGGGATTGAGTAGAAGCTGCTACTTGGTGTCCGGCCTTGCATCAGAGCCTGTGGATTTTGCTCACGGCATTTCCTGGCAATGGGCTTCCCACTACCAGCGCCTCGCAGTCCTCAGTTTACCATGTCCTTGTCTGGGTGCCGCTGCTGCTCTTCTACCATGGCTCTCTCCCCTGCCTCCAAGCGCCAGCAGGCACAGGTCTCACAGGGCTGTGATCTCTGCACTTTTTTCCCCTGTTCTAGGAGTGAACCCGGGGTCTTGGGCATGCTAGGCAAGCGCGTTATCACTGTGCTACATCTCCAGGCCCCAGATGCACATGCTTCCTTGCTGCTTGGTATCCTTGCCACGTTCTAGCTCTGGAGCAGCCGCATGCTGTCTCAGTTCTGCAGCCTTCATCCACCAAGTACTCAGGTGCTCATCGTGGTGCTGACTTTAGGCACCAGCCATTTCCCAGAATTTGGTGCTCCTTAACCAAATCTTTATCTGATCGTGCCTGTCCCATCAGCTACCCAAGGCCTTAACCATCTCTTTCTAGACACTGGACTCGGTAACTGTTTCTTCCATAACCCATGTCCCCTCTATGTGTCTTCCCTGATGCTTTTTGTCTGCTTCTTATTTTGATGTAGTTTTAAAGAACGTAACTATGCCAATTGGCTAAATCCAGCAATTGATATTTCCCCCAATTTTCTTTGTAGGTTTTCCTTACCTCTCCATGCTTCCTACCTGTCCTCTGACCTCTACTGTTCTAGTTTGCCATGGGGGAACACTGCTTACTGGCTTGCTCTCCTGGCTTGCGCTCAACCTTTTTTATGTAATACAGGACCACCTGCCGAGGGGTGGTACCACCCACAGTGGGCTGGGCCCTCCCACATCACTCAACAATCAAGAAAATGCCTCACAGACCTGGCCACAGGCCAAGGCAATGGAGGCAATTCCCCAGTCGAGGCTCCCTCAACCCAGGTGTGTCAAGTTGGGCCACAGTTCATCACTAAGGGAGCCCAAGGTAGGAACTCAGGGCAGGAACCTGGACACAAGGGCAGAAACACAGGCATGGAGGAATGCTGCTTACTGGCTTGGTCCACTGGCCTGTGTTCAACCTACTTTTTTATATAATACATGAGAACCTACTTAGGGGGTGGCATTGCCCACAGTGGGCTGGACCCTCCCACATCACTCAATAATCAAGAAAATACCCCACAGACATGGCCGCAGGCCAAGGCAATGGAGGCAGTTTCCCAACTGAGGCAAGTGAGAACCTAGGTGTGTCAAGTTGACAACTAAAGGTGTCCAGCACACCTACCTTCTACCTTTCTACACATGGTTTCTATCCAGCACACCTACCTTCTACCTTTCTACACATGGTTTCTATCCAGCACACCTACCTTCTACCTTTCTACATATGGTTTCTATCCAGCACACCTACCTTCTACCTTTCTACACGTGGTTTCTATCCAGCAAACCTACCTTTTTCCTTTCTACACGTGGTTTTCCTGAACTACTTGAAAAGCAATCTGGAGGTGTCCTTCCACCTTCATCTACATATTTTTATTTTCTAAGACCTCCTCCTCAGAATGTAGATAAACTTAGAATGGTAGCACTGATACAGCACCTAGCAGTAATGACTGTCACAGCTATCTTTTCTTGGTCCACAGTACAGTCTGTTTTCTAAGTTTCATTTATTATTATTGTTATTATTATTACTATTTTGGTACTTTTTGAGACAGGGTCTCACTGTAGCTCCAGCTGTCCTTGAACTCGCTATGTAGACCAGGCTGGCCTTGAACTCACAAAGGTCCACCTGCCTTTCCCACCCAAGTGCTAGGATTAAAGGCGTGCACCACCACACCCCGCTCATTTATTACTAATCTATGTGTTTATGATGTATACATGCAAGTGTGGGCATGTGTGGGCATGTGTGTGTGTGTGTGTGTGTGTGTGTGTGTAGATCAGAGGACAACTTTCAGGAGTGTGTGTGTGTGTGTGTGTGTATGCAGGTCAGAGGACAACTTTCAGGAGTCTGTCCTCTTGGTTCTCTCCTTCTACCTGAGATCTGGGATAACACTCGGGTCATGAGGCTTGCATGGCAAGTGCTCTTAACTGTGGAGCCCCACAATGAGATTTAGAATCCCATGATGCACCTGGTTGTCATATCTCCTTAGTCTCCTCTATTCTGGGTCAGCTCCTTAGTATTTATTTTCAGATTGTCATATTTTTTTTTCTCAAAAGGCTAGTATGGCTTAGCTATGTTGTAGGGTGGCTCTAGGTTTGGTTTTGTCTGGTGTTGCTTCATGAATGGACTTCCAGGAGTAACTCAGGAGAGATGCTGTGTTCTAGGTGTATCTCATTGGGAGCCTCTAGCCGTCCACATTTACTGTGTGGATGTGCTTCTAGGTTAATCCACTGTCAGGTTACTGTCTTTGTTTTCTTTCCATGTATAATTAGCAAGTAACTCAGGGGGCATTTAGAGGCTATAAATAGCCTGCTTTCCATCACTAGAGTTTGGGTATCTCTTAATTCTTGGCAGACTTCATTTTATTGTGATGCTTTCGAAATGCTGTCTTTCAGATTCCAATCAATTCTTCTACATCTTCAGCTGCTGTTCTCTTATGAGAAGAGATTACTCTTCTCCTTTATTTATTTATATCTGTATAGACTTGTTAGTTCATTTTATTCCATGAATGTTCATTTATATGTATTTACTATGATGCTTAAAATGTCTGAGACTTGGCCAGTGGGCATGTAATTTTTTTAATTTCATTTATTTATTTATGTATATGAATGTGATATCTGCATGTAGGTTTGTGCACCTGTGTCATGCAATGCCGCGGAGGTCAGAAGAGGGTGTCGGATTCCCCTGGAACTGGAGTTCTCCTGGAATTGGATTTACAGATGGTTCTCAGCCACCATGTAGGTGCTGGGGATTGAACCTGGGTCCTCTGCAAGAGCAGTTAGTGCTCTTAACTGCTAGGCCATCTCTCCAGCCCTGGGCATGTAATTTTTAAAATCAGACATGGATATTGAAAGCCAAGGGCTTTTATGTATGTAGACATGCATATAATTTGCCTCCTTAGATGTATTAATATGCTGTATTGTGCAGTGATTTCCTACATACTATACTAACCTTAAACTCCTGGGGTGGGGGGATTATGCTTGACTGTGGTACATTATTTCCTTGAAGTGATGGTACATTCTGTTGCAGAAGTTTCACTTAAAACTTTTGCATCCATAATTCATATGTCCCCCCATAACTGTGCATATGTATGTATATGTGTGTGATGTGTGTGTATATGTGTATGTGTGTGTGCGTGTGCATATGTATGAGTACATGCATACATTCCCATGCATTATTCTTGTTTAGGGATTAACATTATACTGGCTCTGTAAAATTGTGGAATCTTTTCTCTTTTCAGTGCTGTGAAACAATTTACGAATCCTACAGTCCATCTGGTCTGTGAAGGTTTGGTTCCCTTCTGGAACCATCTCAGCTTAGTGCTTTTTTGTGACTGTAGTTCCTTTGTAACTTTGGCCTGTTTTAGCTTTGTGTTGCTTATGGAATCATTTTTGGTAAATTTTATCTTCCTAGCAGTGTCTCCGAGCTTTCCAGTGTAAGTGCATAATGCCGCCTTTCCCTGGAGATACCAGGAAGTAATTGTTACCTAATGCGCTTCAAACAAGGTTGCACAGGCCTAGGTCACAGGGCCTTGGCATACTAAAGGTACATTTTGGCTTGTAGAAAACTTTGTTGGTCTCTTTTTATTGCTCTTGAACCCCGAGGCCATCTCTTGGTGTCCTGGAACCCCAAATGCTTTTCCTGTGTTCTGGGTGTCAACCATCTCCTTATCTGTTCTTACTATCTTGGCTGTATGGCCCCCAGTCTGGCTGGGAGGCAACAGTCATGTGTTACTTTCCTACGACTGCTGTAACAAATTATCACAAACTCAGTCTCCCAAAATAACACAGATCTATTCCCTTCCAGTTTGGAAGGTCAGAAGTCTAAAATCAGTGGCACTGGGGTGTCAGCAGGGCTCCTGCTGGAGGCTCTGGGGACGGAATCTGTTTTCTCACCTCGCCCAGCTCTAGAGGCCACCAGAGTCCTAGGCTCCGGGTCCTGCCCTGCTTCCTCTGCCTTCAAAGCCAGTGATGTTTCTCTCACTGCATCCTTCTAATGGTTCTCTTCTGTAATCACATTTCCCTGTGCCTCCCTCTTGGGAGGACATCAGGTAATCCAGGATTACCTCTGTGTCTCAGTCCTGAACATCTGCAGAGCCCTGTCACCATGCAAGCCACTAGTGCCATGAGTTGGGGACATCAGGACATTAACATCTTTGGGGTGCCTACTGCAACCTCATTTCTCCTCCCTATGGAAGCATTGCTATCATAGCCTGTATATAGTAACTGCTTTTCCTTCCACACATACCTGTTGGACACATGCCCCATGAGAACACAGAAATAGCACAAGGGCAAGGACATTGCTTCCGTGTCTAGCACTGTTGTTATTCTCTTGGAAAGAAATGCTGAGACTCCAACATAGAAACAAAAAAGAAGAGTATGCCATGCCATTTGTATGCCTGCGTCTGAAGCCTTTTTCCCACACACCGTTTTGCCAAACAGAGGAATTGGACTAGAAGCCAGGCCGTCTCCCCCCCCCCCCCCCCGTTCTCCCCTGGACTCTTATGCAACTCACACCCGCCCCACTTCAGTAACTCAAAGCAGAGAAGGCCTCCAGCTTAAATAGGAAAATCTGCCTGGAGCTGCAGACGGATCAAGAATGCATGGTTTATTATTTAAAGTGAGCACTGGCTGGGGCTGTCCAGGTGGCTCAGAGACGCTCCTGGCAAGAGTCCTTCCCTGGGGCTGGAGGAGGGCTGTGGTCCCCAGAAGGCCTGGGCCCGGCGGCTGGGTGCATGTATGGCCTGGATGCTGGCTTGGTGTTCCAGGCAGTAGTGGGGGAGGGCAAAGCTCCTGCCAGCTCTCCCTGAAGCGTCTGATTTTTGAATCAGCAGCATTCATGTTCCCTCCAAGGAAAGAGAACAGAGCAGCAGGGAGAATGTGTGACAGAGGAAGGAGTGTAGCCGGGCTTCCCTCCCAGCAGGAGGCCTCTGGCCAGAAAGGCCACCAGAGGCAAAGGGAGGGAGTACGGACAGTTTGTCTTTTTAAGAAATGGCTTTAGGTTGCATCCCCCCCCCCCCAGACTTGTGCAGAGAAGTGGAGCTTTTTTTCAGTACCCTAATTTCTCATGGAAAAGCCAGGAGGAAGTCTCATCAGGACAGCTGCTGCCCAGTTTTGTTGGATGGTTGCCAGGCATAGATGCAGCGGGTTCGTTTTATACAGTCTTCTTTCTAAGCAACGGGCAATTTCTTGGGCACGATTAGACAGGGAGTTCACTAGCTGGAACCCTCTTGGGATTGCACAAACTGCCTCCGGCCCGAAGGAGCCTTACCTTTCTCAATCCATTAGCAAGTCATAGATCAAACTCCCTGTCACTGGTCTGAACAGAGCTGGACAATGAAGCATAGGGAAAAGCCCAATAAAGCTGACTGTTCCAGCCCAGTGGAGCAGAAAATACCAGGCATCATTGGTGGTCGGCTTCAGTGGTGGTGTGGCTGGAACCTGGGCCCAATGGTGAAGTGACATGGGTCTCTTCACGTCTACCTTCAGAATCTCAATCTCTCTCTCTCTCTCTCTCTCTCTCTCTCTCTCTCTCTCTCTCTCTCTCTCTCTCTCACTGTTTTTTGGGATGCTATGAGTTTGGCTTTCCCTCCCTAGAAAAATAGCCATTACTTGGAGGGAGACTTGATAAGATGGGGTCCCATGGATACTTCTTAGGGTGTGTTCACTTGGCTTTGGGACCATTCTTTACATCAGTATTTATTCCTAGAAAATAAACTGTTACCCACCATGGGCAAGGCTGACTGCTCTTTTCTGACTCTGTGTTTGAGGAGTCTTCATCTCTTCAGCGCTCTCTCCCTGTGTCAGCAGTGGAGAACTCAGTTTTCAGGGTTGTAGGCCTGGCCCTGTCCCCCAGGGTGTCATCTGAGTCACATTTGGCCTGTTGATTTTCTCTCTGGGAGGCAGTTAATCACCCTATTGAAGTGGAGCACCTGAGGTGCATCAGGCTGGGCTCTCCATCAGTTCCTGTCAGGGGCCTGGTTTCTTTGTCTCTGAGTTTGAAAAACTGCCTCCTTCAGTATAAACATGTGCTTTCTACCAGCAAGCAGGCCACTCACCTGCTTATCTTTGAGGGACATACTGTCTCTTGCTATTAGTCATCTGCCCTGACTCCTGTTTCTCCCTTTGTAACATCCCTCATTTTCATTAGCATACACACACACACACACACACACACACACACACGTATAAACTTGTACAATTTATTCCTTGACAGTTTTTCATATACGTACATAGTATATTTTGACCCCATTCATCCCTTCCTTGCCCTCTCTCAGCTTCCTCGAATTCCTTCTGGACACCTTCTTTTGCATCAGGTCCCCCCCTACTTTTAGGCATATTTTATAACTTACTAAATTTAATCCTGGTTGTTTGCGTAAGTGTGGGATTGCTGGGGAAGAGAGGCACCTGATCAGTGGCTGCACCACTGAAGAAAGTGCTTCCCCGCCCACAGCACCCATTAAGTGCTCATCAGCCAGAAGGGCCTCAGGAGCCACTCCCCAGTCCATGCTGGGACATGGGTGGGCCTGATTTTTTGTGCAGGCAGCCTCAACTGTTGTGAGCACAGTAGCCATGATATGTCCACAACAGAGCTGAGCACTCACAGTCATTTTCATTCTCAGCACTTTGACCAGTTACCAATCTCAGCATTAACCAGTACCCACTGCAAAAAGAAGCTGCTCTGACCAGGGTTGAAACTGCACTGATCCATTAGAATATATTAATTGAATATGGAAAAGGATTTCATTAATGACATCTCATGTATGCATATAATGCACTGTGAGCATGTTCACCCTTTCTAATCTTCCTTTCCCGTGCCTTCTCCCTAGTAATCCCCCTTTATTTTAATGTTCACCCCAGGATCTCATATATAAGACAAAAATATTCCATATTCGCCTTTCTGATCTGGTTTATTTCACTTTACCAAAGTGATCTCCAGTTCCATCCATTTCCTTGAAAATGGCACAATTTTGTCCTTTACGACTGAATATAGTTCCACTGTATAGCAGTACCACATTTTCTTCATTCATCCATCAGCAGGCACCAAGGGTGCACATCTTGGCTCTTGTGAATAGTGCCATGGTAAACATGGGAAGCCAAGGAAAGAATTCAGGGCAGGAACCTGGAGCATAGACCATGGAGGTATGCTGCTTACTGCCTTGCTCTCTTGGCCTGTGTTTAACCTGCTTTCTTATGTAATATAGGACCACCTATCTAGGGGTGGCATCACCCACAGTGGGCTGAGGTCTCCCACATCACTCAACAATCAAGAAAATACTACCCCCCCCAGACATGGCAATAGGCCAATCTAATGGAGAAAATTCCTCAGTTGAGGTTCCCTCTTTCCAGGCATGTCAAGTTGACAACTGAAGTTATCTAGCATATAGAGTGACCCATTCTTTGGGATACATACCCTGAAGTAGTGTGGCTAGATCAGTTCTGCATTACCATTCTTTGGGCTATATACCTTGAAGTGGTGTGGTTAGATCAGTTCTATATTACCATTCTTTGGGCTATATACCCTGAAGTGGTGTGGTTAGATCAGTTCTATATTACCATTCTTTGGGCTATATACCCTGAAGTGGTGTGGCTAGATCAGTTCTACATTACCATTTCTGAAGACTACCCTTAGTGACTTACACAGTGACTACACAAACATTCTTTTTCAAAATTAATTAATAAAAATGTTTTAGGTGTATGAGTGTTTTGGCTGCATATATGTAAGTGTACCACATATACATAGTGCCTGCAGAGGCCAGAAGAGAGTAATGAATTCCTTGGAACTGGATTTATGGATGGTTGTCAACTGCCATATGGGTGCTGGGAACTCAACCTGGGTCCTATGCAAGAGCAGCCAGTGCTCCTAACTGCTGGGCCATCTCTTCGGCCCCACAAACTTTATTCCCAGACCCATCGTTTTCCCCTGCATACTTGCCTGAATTTATCTTCTTGTTTTTGTTTTATCCATAGTCATTCTGACTTTGGTGTCTAGAATCTCTGTGTTGTTTTGGTTTGTATTTCCCTGACAGCTGAAGATACTGAGCATGTTTTCATATATTGGCTATTTATACTTTTATGAGAAGTGTTAAGTTCATTGACCCATTTGTTGATTGAATTGTTTGATCTTTTAGTGTTTTTTTTTTTTTTTTAGTTTTTTGTATAATCTGGATATTATTCCTGTTTCTCAGAATAAAGACATGAAAGCAGTATTTCCAGAGAAGGGGTGGCCTTGCACATGTGCCTTCATACTTTGCCCACATTTTAGCTCCTTGTAAATTCAGACACTTTATAAAACCAATGCAAATGGATTTGGGAGGCAGGGAGGATTCCGTGGCTGTCAAGGAACTGGGATGGACCTTGGGGTCAGGCAGGCCCAGGCTTAAGTACATACTCACCGAGTGACCCAAGATTTTGTGGCAGCTTCCCACACAGGGAAGCCACAGGAAAAAGTGGTGGGAGGGTCATTCTGTTGTTGTTCGCCTTCCAGTGCAGTAGAAGCTGGGACTGGTATGATTAAAAACATTGTTTTTCTTGGGACATCAACATTGTGACAGTGCCCATCACCCCAAGAAAATTGCCCTGCTTACAGTCGGCAGCTGGCTTTGGTAACACTATGACTTGGGAAAAAATAAGAACAGGGATTGGGAGTGACTCTAGCTTGGGGTCCTTAATTTACTTGAGCAGGGCATCATGTGCCTAAGGCATGCCTATGTGCGTGAGTCGGGGCCCTATGTCTCCATGGCTAGCCTCGCCCGTGGCTGGGTCAGACTTGCCTGGCAACTGCACTCTGGGTTGCCTTGTGGAGAAAGTAGCTGGAAGCAGCAGCCAGAGTGGAGTTGGAGGCCCAGCCTGGGAATCTGTTTGCCTTTCCCATGACTTTCCCTGATTCCAATGCAGACAGTACAGACTTCTTGAAGATGTTCCAGCTTGAAGCATATTAAAGAGCAGTTACTTGGAGTCCTGATGCACTACGAACTACCTAAAAAGGGCGTGCAGTTAGCGCAAGCAAGGAAGACAGAGCCTGTTCAAGTGGAAACACAGGCTGCATTACAGGATTGCCAGAGAGTGTGGCATGAGCCTTTTCTTCAGATATGAGGAGTCTACTAGTATGTGGCCAGTGGCATTGGGCTGCTTGCTCCATGCTGAGGGTTTCTGAGATTCATAACTGACCTTCTACTGTTTTTCTCCCAGCTGGCCATGGCAGGCAGCTGCTGGCCCGTGTTCCAGACAACTACACATCATTTCTGGTGCCAGATAAAATAAAATGCTTTATAATAACTTTCTAACAAGGCTGCACTGTAAGCCTTTTGTGCGGCATGTGAGTTGTCCATGTATGTGGGGGAGGAGAGTTCTGCAGGGGGGTGACACTTTCTGTAATAGATGTCACCTAAATATTGTTTATAAAATGAGATTTTTGTAAAGTGAACCAAACCTTAAATTAAGTAGACAAACTTATGATTTAAAAGAAATCTGGTCTCCTCCCGTGGAGGATTTTTGGCAGGATGTGAACCAGCTGTTCAGAATGTACTTGTTGGTTGATTTTCTATTTTTTATACAGAAATATGACTGTAAATCAGATTTTTGAGTCTGGGGATCACAGTGGGGCACCTTTAGGTGTGAACAAAACTGTCCTAGGTATGTGGCTGTCTTGGCTGTGCAAGGTGGAGTGACAGCTTCCCTCCACATCAGGGTGCAGCCCCGTGTGCACAGGCCCAGTGGGCACTCATACTGTCATGCCATCTACCCAGATGCACACAGGGAAAGTCAGCCAGACTCCTGGCCCCCCACCTTCCACATGACACCTGTTTTTTTCATTTTCTCCCTAATAAGTGCTCAGCTGATTCCAGAACTGAGGTTCTGACTGAATGTGGAGAGCTTGAGGAGGAAGGAGGAGAGGGTCGTGTTGCTCAGGGCAGTCCGTCTAAGCTAAGGCTTATATGAAGAAATTTGTCAGGTAAGCTTCTGCGTGGCTAGCCCCAGGTTTCACAGCAGTGTGGCTTCAGCATTGTTTCCCAGGCTATCTTCCCTGACGGCAGCAAAGGTAGACTGCTGTTGTTCAGAATGGTTTATCCTCTGGGTTCACATCCCCCAAGAATATTCAGTGTGTCAGCGTTTGTCAGCTGGTGGGGTGGAGTGGGAAATGGCTAGGTTATTGGGGACTTGGCCCTGGAAAGGGTCAGTCATATCTCATGGCACATTGGTCTCATTCTGACTTTCTGTCTTGTCAAGTAAGCTTTCTCTTCACATATATTTCTGCCTTTATGGTGCCATGAACTCCTCAGTAGAGCTGAGCCAGAACTGGGAGATAAGTGGTATTATTTGCTTTATAAAGTACCCAACCTCTGGTGTTGTATCGGGAAAAAGACGAATACATAGAACCTGGCAGTTGCAGCTTCTGTAGTTTGCTTTTGTTTTGTTTTTGTGTGTGTGCCTGAGGGTCAGTCATATCAGACTTCATACAAATAAAGAGGAAGGGGTCAGGGACCAATATCCCCTACATCACCACCAGGAAGATGGCTTCCGTTAGACTCCCTCTCCTGAAGTTCCCACAATTCCCAATAGTAAGCCGAGGACCACACCTTTAACACATGGGCCTTTTGGAACCAGTAAGAGCCAATCCCTATCAATGGACTGTATTTTTTTTTTATCCTGGAGCATTTTCCTGGTTTTCTTCGGACAGTTTCATGCTTTTATGTCGCATACTTAAGTCTTTATTTTGTGTTTATTTTTGTAACTGGTGACAGGGTCCAAATTTTATTTTTCCACAGGTGGGTATACATTTTTTCCACATCATTTTTGTGTTTTGGTTTTTGTTTGGTTGTTGTTGTTGTTGCTGTTGTTGTTTTTTGGCCTTTTTATTTTGTGAAAGGGTCTCCCTGTATCCCTAGCCAGCCTAGAACTTGCTATGTAGACCAGGCTGGCCACAATCTTATAGAGATGTGCTTACCTCTACCTCCTGAGTTCTGGGATCAAAGGCATGCACCACCATACCTAGCTGATTTGTTCTGTGGTTTTGAGTCAAGGTTTCACTATCCCAGAACTCCAGATCCTATAACCCCAGCCTTCTGACTGGTAAGGTTACAGGCATGCACCACCATACATAGCTGATTTGTTCTGTGGTTTTAGGTTACAGGCATGTACCACCATGTCTGGCTTCTCAGTACTATTTATTGGTCAGGTTCCCCTTTCTCCAGTTTGTGCTTCTGGGTTCTCTTCTTCGCTTCCTTTGTCTTTCATGTCCCTATGTGTCCTAGCACTAACTACCAATTTGACATAGCCTAGAATCACCTGGGAAAAAGTCTCAAAAGAATAATTCTCTCTATCAGGTTGGTCTGTGGACAGGTCTATGAAGGACTGTCTTGATTATTTTTTCTTATGCAGGGGGTCTCAGCCCTGGGTGGCATCATACCTAGGCAGGTATGAACAGGTAGGTGGCCCTGGGCTGCACAGGAAAGCTCACTAAGCTAAACATGAGCCTGAGAGTGAGCCAGCATGCAGCCTTTCTCCATGGTTTCTGCTTCCAGCTCCTGCTTGAGCTCCTGCCCTGACTTCCCTCAGTGATGGACTGTGACTCGAAGTGTAAACCAAATAAATCCTTTCCTCCCCTAAGTTGCTTTTGGTCAGTGTGTTTATCACAGCAATAGAAAGCAAACCAGATCACTATGCCAATACCATACTGTGTTTGTTACTCTAACTGTGTATCTTTGGAGGCAGATGCTGTAGAGCCTTCTGCTTTGTTATTTTGGTTACGATGTCTTGGCTATTCAAGGTTTTTGTGATGTTCATAGGAATTTTAGGGGTTTTTTTATAGTTCTGTTAAGACTATTTGTATCTTGATAGGCATTACATCAAATAAAACCACCTGTGTAATATAGGTATTTTAATACAGTTGACTCTTCTGGTCTGTGGACGAGGGGTATCCTTCCAGTTTTAGTTGTCTTCGGTTAAGGGTCTGAGATCCTGGGGATGAATCACACTGGGACAGTGGCCAGCTACCTTCTGGGTGGTAGTGCACCTGTCCTGCAGCTCCAGGGAGGCTGTTTGTCAGCAGGTGTGATGCTGGTATTACATTAAACATTTGCTGTGGACAGAGGAGAGCAGTGGATCCAGACTTCTGCAGCCCCAGTGTCTGGGGGAGACAGAAGGTCCCACCACAGCCTGGGAGCCCTGCAAATGCCTGCAAGACACTGGATGTGTCTCCTGCCCTCCAGGAGCAGATCTGAGGTGAGATACAAGGGAGGGCCATGTAAAAAGGCTCATGCCCCTCCCCTTCCCCCATCCACCCCTACCCAGATTTTGGCAATGACTTTGATAGAGCTTTTCTTATTGGATTTTGAACAAATAGAGAAAACCTACTTGAAGACTGATTGTAAATACTCTAGGACCATCAAGTTTAAGGCAGTGACCTTTGAACTGCAAAAACCTGGCTTTCTGAGTGGGACACAGAAACACAGAGCTTGGGCTGGTGCAATGGCTGAGTGGGTAAAGGCACTTTCTGCCAGCCCCCATGATGGAATAAGTTGAAAGTTGTCCTCTAAACTCCATGTGGTGCTGCGTGCGTGCGCATGTGCGCACGCGCACACACCCACCCACCCACCAATACATTTTCAAAGTAATACAGGCTTCTATGAACTAACTACAAGGTCAAATCTAAAAACAAGAAGCTTAAAATAAAAATAATATGAGCAAAACAGGCTTTGATGTAAGTTGAAAATTACCAGGAGAGTTTGCTTCAGAGAATGGAAAGGGGCAGAGCACAGGGCAGAAGTGGTATCCACAGTAGCACTGGTGAAGGAGGGAGCACCTGGGACATGCTTTCTCAAGTGCTGAGGACGTGAGAGAATATGAATCTAATATAAGTGTCTGGGTGTAAATAGCCCCTCCCCCAAGGTAGACTTGCTGGAAGGATCTACCATGAAAAGATTCCCTTGTTTGTTTTTGCCAGGATAATGAACTTAATGTGTATTAGTCAGGACTAATATACCCGTAGCTAGATTTATTCTGACAAAATTTGTGAACTGTAAGGTTAAAGAGAAAAATAACATAGTAACATTCAAGTGGAAAAAAAATAGGTAACTCCAAGGAAATTAATGTCTGGCAGTTTGGCAGATTGGTCCATGACAGGAATTTCCAGAGGACAATGGGACAGATGGTGGTGTTCTAGGCAAGAAATGGCCATTTTCTAAGAATCTGACTCACAAGGGTAAGGTAACAGTATGAGTTATCAAAATACCTCACAAAAAGCAACCAAAGGGAGGAAGGGTTTACTCCAGCTCCCAGTTTGATGGCACAGTCCGTCAAGTGGGAGGGCATGGCAGAGGGGATGTGAGGTGGCTGGTCTAAGTGCATCCTCAGGTAAGAAGCAGAGAGATGAATGTGGTACTCAGCTCCCCTTCTCCTTTGTACTCAGCCTGTGACTGTGGCCCATGGGCTAGTGCTGCCCGCATTGATGGTTGAAGGGAAGACTCTCTGGAAATGCCCCTCTACAACTGCTGAAAGGTGCAGCCATGTAAAACATAATACCAGTTGACCCTGAGCCAGAGTAAAGTTAGAAGCCGGGAATGGAGAAACCACACTCTGGAGGGAGGATAATACTGATTAAAACAGACTTGACATAGAGTTAGGCCTAATAATGCCAGATAATCACAAACATAATGCAGTGATTTAGAAATTAAGGGAAGATCAAATAAGAAGAAATTAAGCCCTATACACTTAAAGGCTAAAACCATCACATTCTCAAAGGAAAGACTGGTATAAATATTTGCAACCTTGTAGTGATTTCCTGGACAGGAGATAAAAAGCACAGTCACTACAGAAAATATAGATATATTAGGCTTCATTACAATTAAAACTGGTGCTTTAGAGGACACCAAAAAAGTGAGAGAAAAATAATTCACAGATGGAACCTTCATGCAGGATGTCTAAAGGATTCCTCTAGCTCTGAAGTAAAAAGACAAGAAGGGGTTGAGCTGATGTCTCAGTTGGTAAGGTGCTTGTTTGCAAGCACAAGGACCTGGGTTCTACCCCCAGAACATACATATTAATATTTAAAAAGTCAAGCATGGTGGTATAAGTTTGTAATCCCAGTATTGGGGAGGTGAACATAGACAAATCCCTGGGGGTTGCTGGCTGACCAGCCTAAACTTTTTGGCACGTTCAAGGCCAGTGAGAGACATTGTCTCAAAAAAAAAATATAAATAACAGTAAGCGGAGGGCTCTTAAGAAACAACACCTAGGGTTATCCTGACACAGGTGCTCACACACATAATGTCCAAGAACTAAAGGATTCTCCAGAGAAGACATGCAAATGATCAGCTGATACATGAAGAGATGTTCAACACCGTTAACTATCAAGGAAATGTAAATCAAAATCACGTGGAGATACAACTTCACAAAACGTAACATAACAAATGGGTTACTATAACAAAAGGATAATAATGAGTGTTGACAGGGATTTAGAGAAATCTAAACCTTCTTATGTTGCTCCTGGGAAGCTAAAATGGCACAGCCACTTTGGAAACAATTTGGCAGTTCCTCAAGGTTTAGAATTGTGATCTGACCTAGCCTTTCTACTTCCAATTTATAACTAAGAAAAATGGAAACATCTGCTACAGAAACTTGTACATCAAGTCCTGGGTGTTACTAACAGGAGCCCCAAATGGAAACAGCTCGAATGTCCATCTACTTGTGAATGGACAAATAAAGTGTGTATATTTGTGGAGTGGAAACTTATTTGGCTATGAAAAAGAACACACTGATATATGCAACATAATAATGAGCCTTGAAAATATTCTGTAAGAGAAAGAAGACAGACACAAAAGACCACATGCCACATGTTTTATGTAATGCTTAGAATCAAATAAAGGATGGAGACCAAAAGTATATTAATGATTTCCTAGGCCTAGATGGAGGGAAGGAAAAACAAGGAGTGGTTGGGTTTATGAAGCTATTTAGGTCGTGATGCCTTCATAGTTCTATGAACATATTAAAAATGTACTGTTGATGAGTTATATGTATGCCACATAAGTTGTATCTGAATAAAGTTGTTAAATAAGGGAAGGTGAGAGGGAAAGTCAGAAGGAGCAGATGAATACCACATGCTTAAAATGATAGAGGAGGATCTACTGGTAAAACTGCCCAGTAGATGCGAAGATTACTAGAGCAAATAAAATTAAATCTAGCTAATATAAGAAAAAAGGCAAAACATGAAAGAATATCAAACACAGATTTTATAAACAAAAACTCAGTCCATTTCCCTGCTAGCAAAAAAAAAAAAAGAAAGATAAAAGAAAAAGAAAACTCAGAAGTGATACCAAAAAGTTAATGGAGGAGCATGGATAAATATGTAAACAGACATAATTAAAAGGAGGATAAAACTGGAAAAGTATTTAAGTATGTAAGAGCTTAGGATGTTTTCATGTCCTTGTTCATTCACTTATATTTTAACACCCCTAGGCTCTTAATACTAGGTCTAGCCGTGGTTCCTTGTCTGAGTGAGCTTTCTGTGCAGTTAGTGCTCAAAAGAAGGGAATAGTATGTTGTGGTGATTTACATTAAGGAGTCTGGGGAAGACTCTTCAAGAAGTAGTCTTGGAGTGACATGTACAAATTAGTCATGTGATTGGCTGTTGGGGAAAGAACTTTCCAGATGTGGCTGCAGCACATCCAGGGGCTTAGGGTGTGGGAAAAGAACCAAGTGTCTCAACTTGAGAAGGCTAGTGTGATGAGGCCCTGGTCTCCTAGTTGGATTTGAGAGGAAGCCCCAGGGAACTGGGCTGAGGCTTTCTCATGAGGGTGAATTGTCCGACAATTTTCCACTCCACTGCTTTGCCTGGTTTGTTCACTTTAATGTCACTCAAGGCAACTTCTGTACAGGAGATGTGTCAGGATGTGGTTGCCTTGGCTCTGAGACCCATTGGTAAGCTCTTGGTACCACATTGTGGGCATCAGAAGGTTAGGGGTAGGAGCCCCCAGTGGGTCGAGGCTACTATGTGACCAGAAGGGTCCTTTTATTCCAGAGGTTCCTTGCAAGGTGTTTGTGAAGCATTCTGGTGACTGGGTCTGGACCCAAAGAGCAATAGTCTGGTCTGTTTTGTCATCCTGGAGCTTGTTGGCTGGTTACTCAGTAGCTCTCCTGCATCTTGGGGACACCTGGACACCCTATAGGCCTTCAGTGAATACAAACTGCTGTGGAAAGTGCGTGTGTGTGAAACATCTGCAAAGAACTGCTATAACCAAGAGGCCACTGGCCAAGAATTTGTTGTTCTTTCCTAAGCTCCGTTTGTTTATTCATTTACTTCGTTCTCTTATTAACTCACTTAAAAACAATGATTAACACCTACTGTGTGGCCCTATCTAAGTAGGGGGTAAGATGGGGACAAGGGCTGTTTGTATCCCCAAACCCCAGTAGCCTAGGGGGGGGACCAAGGGATTCCACAGGGAGTGCACTGCTTAGGAGCCTGGGGAGGGTATGGAGGGTAGAGCCTTCAGTTTTAGTTGAATTTAGGGTTGAAGCTGTGCGGTCCAGTAGTTTGGGCCAGCCAATAAACATCTGGCCCTGTGCAAAGGTGGAGGAATTCCTGAGCTGTCTGAAGATTTTTGTACTTTCTTGTCAAAGATGAAAGGCCATCTGTTAAAAGCAACAATGCCCAGGGTCTCCATAGGGGATTCCAGGTGCAGGGACCTGGGGGACTGCTTTGCAAGCTTTTGTTTGTCCTGTCTTGCTCTGGTTGAAACATGAACACATTAATTAATTTCTTCCCCCAAGCTGTGTGTTTGTGGAATGTTCTCTTTTTCCTACGTCTTCCATCAACTTAGAAGATAAAGCTGTCAAGCTCCAGTAGCCCAAGTTAATCTTTCAGCTGAGAACTACAATGAAAAGGGGAGGAAAAAGAGAAATAGTCCTGAATATCTGTGTGTTTTACTTTGTTTTGTTTCTGAAACTTCCAGTTGCATCTTAGAGGGACTCTGAGGTGAATGTCAGGTGAGGACTTTGCACACTGTCCTGGCTGGGCAGCTGAGCACACTCTTGACACCCAGTGTGTGAAGGGGAACTACCATGCCCATGCTTCTTAAGAGTGGAAAGACAGTGGATATCTGCTGTGTTGCCCTGGGACCCTATATTTGTGTGTTGAAGCCCTGACCCGATATCTCAGAATGTAACTGTCCTTGCTATTAGGATTTTCTATAAAGAAGGAAAAAACAGGATCTGAAAAAACAAGTAGGCTTTAATCAAATATTACTGTGTCTTCATGAGAAAACGGAATTTGGGGGGGCTGCGGAGATGGCTCAGTGGTGAAAGTGCTTGCTGGACAAGTGGGAAGACTTGACTACAGATCCCCAGAAAGCATGTGAAGTTGACATCGTAGCACATGCTTGTGGTCCCAGAACTCCTACAGAGATGTAGGAAGAAGAGACAGGAGAATCCCTGGAAGTCTGTGGGCCAGCTAGCCTGGTGTGTGCAGCAGTGAATGAGAGAGACCCCATCCCAAAGAAGGTGGGAGGCAAGGTTTGACTTCTGAGGCTGTCCCGTGTCCTCCACACTCACACCACAGTGTGGCATGAGCTTCCTCAACCCTCCCCTCTTTCATTCTCTCTCTCTCTCTCTCTCTCTCTCTCTCTCTCTCTCTCTCTCTCTCTCTCACACACACACACACACACACACACACACACACACACAAAAGGAGGGAGAGGAATAGACACACATAGCCTGTGGAGATACAGAGAAGACCTGTGTAAGCCAAAGAGAGAGCTGGAGCAGATCTTCCCTTTACAATACTCAGAGAGACACCTTCATCGACATCTAGCTTCTAGAAAGTAAACTTACGTGGGTTACTCACCCCAGCCTGTGGTACTTTATGACAGACCTAGCAAGATGATACCATCTCTTTTTTAGAAGTACATTTCATGTTTATGGAGATAAAGGGTGAAGTGAAAGTAACCAAAAAATGCAGCATTCTGCCTTGATTTGGGGTCCTCTACATTGGTCAGGCTGAAGCCCCCTCTGGGTTAGGCTCTGAGGCTCTTCCTAGGTGATTCTAACTTTCATTTCTCACCTGGCTCTTTCCTCTTGTGGCTGTGTGTCTTTGTCCTTTATGTGATGGAGGCTTGGTCCTCCACTTGTTCCTCCACCACGTAGCCCTGTTCCCACAGGGCTCTGTACCATTTCCTGGCTCTTATTCCCAGCAGGCTCTTCATCTATGGGGCGCATATGGGAATGTGAAATTTCACTTTTTTGCCTCCTCCCTTGGGGCGGCACCCAGGGTAGGGCTTGTGTGGAGTCTGGGCTTGATGAATGCTCACTGAACACTGTGTCTTTCCTCATGGGTAGGAAGGTGGGTGAGTAGAAACCTGGCCCTTCCTACTTGAATATCTCTGAGACTGGTCTACAAATGGCACTGCAAAGAGCTGCAGACACTGAGCAAGGTAGCAGTCCTCTGTGGACTGGGGTTTCTTATCAATCTTCCAGTTCTTCAGCTCCAGGAAATCTGTCCACTCTAGCTCCTACCCAGATTTCTCTGTTTCCCCCATTTTCTCATCTCTGCTATTTGCAGTTGACATCTGTGTTCTGCTTGTAATCCTGCTCTTCCGAAGCCCACCGGTGACCTCTTTGTATTCACTGCAGCTCTCTTCTTGGCCATTTTCCATTTTAGAGAGGCTGAGTAGAGCTCTTCTCCTGCCTGTTGTGTTCCCTGGCATCCTGTGCCACCCACTGCTCTTCTGTTTCTACCTTGGCCTCTCCATCTCTAACACATAGACTAGAGATTTTATAGTCTTGACCTATTAATTATAAAGAGCTATTTGCTACCTAACACAACCACATGGTTTTTATGTCCCTGAAGGATTGGCTTGGGGGCTAATGATTCCCAAGCCCACTTGATCTTGGTTTTCCTTAAGAACTCTGAATCTACACACCTAACAGCCAGTGTAGATGCTCTAAAACCACCCGATGCATGTAGCAAACAAATCCCCGGTGCTTTTCTTTACTGTTGGTGTGCTAATTCAGTGACGGGTTCTACCACTCATCATCAGGTGATCCCAGATTCACACCTCAAGCACCCCTTCACCTGTCTTATTCTTCTGGAAGTCCTAGTGCTGGAAATTTCACCACAGAGTACCTCCCACATCTGCTGGATTCTTCCACCTGCAGATGCCTTCCCGGCCCAATGCTGTCTCTTCTCACCTGCGTCCCACCTCATCAGTCTGTTACCCACAGCCAGGGTGACAGATTGAACACACAGCCCTGGGTGGCATCTTGCTCCTTGAGTAAAGAGGAACGTACTGGCACGTTGTATTCAACCCTTCCTGTTTGCCTCTGCCTGTTGCTTAGGTGCTGTCTTGCTGTTGGCTCCTTGCAGATTCTAGATTATTCCATGTCCCCTTTCTCTTCCTGAGGCTTCTGCATGTGCTGTTTCTGAGGCTGTTTAGGGATGCAGGACTGGGTTAATTTTCTCTGCTGATGAGAGAATTAAAAGGCAGGAAAAAAAGCGTTAACAGAAATCTTTTGGAGATCCAGCAGAACCATCATTTGAAACCGGGAAAAACCAGGGTCTCTTCTTGGGGTAGTCTCATTTAATAGAGATAATTAAGAAAGGATTTGAATAGAAGTTTGTAAACAGTTTGTTAGAATTTTAAATGAAAAGCCCATTTCAGTCAACTTGTAAATCTCTAACTTGCTCTGGAGGAGAATGAAGAAGAGGAGGAGGAAAAAGCCCTACCATCTGAGATGTTGTCATGAAGGTTAGCAGCGTGGTGGCGAGGGGAACTTTAGAAAAGTGTTAAAGAGTTAAAAAGCATTCTTAGTCTCTGTTCAGCATCTGAAAGAAGATGACAGATGAGAAGAAAAAGGAATAGTTAACCAACTCTGAGTCAGGACTCAGAAGGTGGACAGACCCAGCCCACCTTCATGGTAGCTCATAGGGACTGCACTAGGGGGTGGAAATTCTGGGAAGGAAAAGTACATTGTCAGAAGGTGAAGCTGCTTTCCTAGGGGTGGTCCTCTAGTCAGGTCCCTGACCTGCCCCACAGATTAACTACAGGGAGGAGACAGGGGCAGGTGGATTCTGTTCTTCACTATAACAATCTCACTAGCAATCTCTCTCCCATTTCCACTAGTTAACTCTTACCTATCTCTTGATTTTTGACCTATGTGCCACTGGCTTGGAAATCCTACTTTGAACCCTTTTGCTGAGGTTTGAATACCCTGTGATCAGTAGCCACAGGGGTCATTGTAATTGAAGGACTGGTCCACAGGGTGGTCTTTGAGGAGGGTGTGCAGGCTTCAGGAGATGTGGCCTAGTGGGAGGTCCTAAGTGTTAGTGTGAGTGTGACTGGAGTACCTGTGCACAAAAGGAAGCAGGAGACTCTAAAATGTGGAACAAGCTTTGCCAGGAACCTAAGAGGGCTAGCTCTCTGGGAAGGAGTGAACTGGGAAGCAATGAAATGGCAGGGTTTTTAAGTGGGTTTTTGGGGAAGTTAATTGAGAGTGCACAATGCAGAAAGGGAGGCTTGGGGGTTTATCCACCACACAACTGCAAGATCGTCTGCTGAAATTTCTTCAGTGAGGGAAATTTTTTTTTTCTTTTCTGTCTGACTCTGATGAGGAAGTCTCCCTGTCAGGGGTCCCTGGAGTAATTGCTTTTTTTTTTTTTTTTTTCTTTTCCTCTGTCTGATTTCTGATGCGGAGAATAGCTTTTGGCTACTACCTATGGTACCAGCTCAGAAAGAGGGAAGTCTCCACTTAAACTTACTGCAGAAGATATCTCTGCCTAGGGTCTGGGGTGGAGGTTAGGTTCTGTGAGTCCTGACACTAAGGCCATTGGGGTAGCCCCAAAAAAGGGATTGTGAGACTCCCCACCCATCCTTTCTCTTTCCGCTCTGCTTTGAAAAGTGACAGATGCACATGGACTCCAATTATGATGTACCGACATCGGCCTCCCTCTCCAGAACAGAGCTGATGTAGATGCCATGCTCTTGAATTCCTAGAATTATGAGTTAAATAAAATACAGCTTTTCTCTTTATAATGTCTGTGGCCTTGAACATCACTATGGTAACAGAAAGCTGAGTGAAATGTACCAGTTTAAACTGGGGTTCCCTTACACTAGCCGGTTCCCTTACAGTGTCGCATAGCAGTGCCTGCTGTTTCCCACGAGCCCTTGTCCTGAGTATAGTCAATTTATTTCATCATTTATTTGGTTAATGTGTTTCTTCCTGGGGACACCAATGCCTTGGCAGTGCCAGCACTTGTGGATCTCTGATAAATATTTGCCAACTGAATGAATAGCTTCTGATTTCACGTGTAGGCCATGGTTCTGCTGCTCAGGGTATCGGATCATGGATGGGAAGGTCCTGTCATGCCAGCCAGCTCTACGACTGCCCGCTGTAGAAATGACTGAGTTTTGGAGGCATCAACTCCTCATTAGGAATCCTAACCACACACGGGGGAAAAACCCAACTATTATTCACCTTTCTTTTTAAGGAATTCACATGAAAAAAATCGACCTTTTATAAAAATGATTTGGCCTTGGGGAAGTTATTTAAAGAATTCATACTTGGAGAGCAAAACATTTTTCCTCCCCTTTTTTGCAAAAAAAAAAAAAAAAAAAAATCCAAACAACAAAAAAAATAAAATAAAAGAGAGAAGGCCATTACATTTCAAGGACGTTGGGTTTATTCAGCTGCCAGGAACTTTACCTGGCTAGGAGCTCAGCTGCACATGTGGGGTTCTCACTTCTAGTCAAACAGGCAGTTTTCTGTAAACAGACTCCATGCTTCAGTTTAATTTTTTTGAGCTGACAGTTTTATTGAGAGCACTGTGTATGTAAGCAAGCAATGAATGTACAGATTAAAAAAAACTGTTTAACATCTTTTTTTAAATCTTAAACTGTTTCTTTTTTAATTTTTCTCCTAATTTTTATTGAACTTTGGTGCATTTCATACAAGATTTCTTAACCAAATTTAGACCCATTCCGCCTCCCATGTCCTCCACCCCTCCCGAGTTTGTGCATTCCGCCATACATGTCTGAATGTGCAGATTTAACACCACAGCAGGGTACCCGCTGTTGATCCCCTGCCTGGCCCATGCCCCCTCTCCAGTGCCGTTCTTGACTTGCCTCTGATGTGGAAGGTGTGGGTCGCAGGGGTGCTGGCTTTCAAGAAGTCTGTGGCTCATGTACTGAGCATCTCCATCTCTGGCACCTCACTGGCTTCTGTTCCATAGCGACTCAGAATATAGGCAGAGATTCCTATCTCTGGCAATGTTCTGCCACAGCATCATAGTGGAGTATAGAGCTGGAAGCTAGGAGAAGAAAGGCACATAGCCAATGGTACTGTCAAGTTACCAGGAGGAGGCCCCTGTGAGCGTTATCTTGCCTCACGGTTTCAGAGGATTTCAATCAGTTATAGCAGGGCTGGAATGAGGGAGTGATATAAGTCACCTTAAGTCTAGGGTACAGTGTGCATAAGGAGGTTCTCTTAGGGTCTTTCTTGTTCCATGTCCCTGCATCTCTTGTCTAGCAGTCCATCTACTGGGGTGATTTGCCATGGTCAATCCAGTCTCCAACTCTGTGCTGCTGCAAGGTGAGAATAAAGGACAGGTGTCCTTCCTCTGAAGTCCAGTGAATTCTTCACAGCTTACTATGTTGGTGTAAGGGTTTTGCTAGAATTCCCTCACCTTGCTCTTGGATGAGCTGGAGAAAATCTAGATTTGGTGTGGCTAAAACAAGGTCTGGTTGTGGTGCTCAAAGTTCTGGCTGTCCATTCTCCCATGTGCCAGAGTAAGGATGTTTTCTTATTCCTGGCCTTGGCATGCTAATGTGGGAAAGGCTGATGCCAAGTTAAGTGTCCCTATAGTTAACTGTGGGCATATGATGGACTCTGAAACACGTTTCCTCCCAGGATCACTGGCCTTGCGGCCTCAGCCTGAGGTGCCCTCTCCTAGCCACTTGAGGTTGCCCAGTGCTGTTGGGCATCCTCCTTTATTTCCTCCATCCTGCCTTCTCTGCCCTCTGGTTTTCTTCTATAATGGAGAAAGGCATACATTTCCTGTGCCCAGACACAAAGAGCACATTGAGGCCATCCCTGGAAATGGCATTAGTGGAATCAAGGACAGGAGGGTCTTGTGTAGCAGAAGGTAGAGGAATTCAGGGAGGAATTTCAGACCAAATACCCTGTTGTTATCTATGTGGTTTTCCAGAGAATACTTAAATTCTCTGTCTTTGTCTTTCTGTCTGTCTGTCTCTGTTTGCTAGGGATCAAACCCAGGGCTTCATGCATGCTAGACAAACCCTCTACCACTGAGCCTGAGCCACACCCACAGCCTGATACTGTATTTTTTAAACCATACTTTAGAATTGAGATTTCTGTATTTGCCAAGAGCAAAATTAGTAACTACATTGACTACAAAGTATTTGTGTATGTGTCATGGTCTGTGTGTTTAGCGTGAGGGGTCCAAGTGCCTATATGCAGCAGCTAGAGGAGGAGACTGAGTATCCTGCTCTATCACCCTCCAACTTACTCCATTGAGACAGGGTCTCCCACTGAACCTGGAGGCAGGCTGATGGCCAGCAAGTCCCAGCAGTTCTTCTGCCCCTCCTCCCTCTGCCCCCATAGTGCTGGAGTTACAGACACACATGTGACCACGGCCAGCTTTTTGTGTGGATTTGGGGGATTTGAACTCGGGTCTTCATGCTTGCACAGGATGTGCTGTTACCAGCTGTTCCGTCTTCCCAGCTCACATTTATGCATTGCCTCAGCCTTTTTAACAATTCTCAAACCTTTGGAACAAATCATTCTTTGAATATTGCAACAGTGTAGCATTTAGACTACCCCTCACGTCTTCATTGCACTTTACCTGCCTCTTAGTATTCCCAGGGCCCATGTTCATGCATAGCTTTTCCCGCTTCTGGATTTTGTTTAGAGATAGGGTCTTGCTGTGTTGCCCAGATTGGCCCCAAACACCTGAGTGCATGCAATCCTTCTGCCCCAAACTCCCAAGGAGTTGGGCCTACAGGCCTAGGCCACCACATCTGGCTTATTGCATCATGCTACATTAGTTCCACCAGGTCTTATGAGTCCTAGCTTGTAGACTTGGAAGACTAATACCCAGTGGAGGATTATGATGCTAACTGTCCAGAAGACACCTGCTGCTTTTGTGTGGAGGGGCAGGCTACTTTCTTGACACTCAGGCTACTAGAGCCGTAAACAAATGTATCTTTTAGTCTTCACTAAATATGTGCATCTCTCTCTGTACTTGGAGAAGGTGTAAAAAGGGGTGTGAACAATCGGTGGGAACATCTGCAGGTAAGAATACAGGTTGGTGATGCTTGGAGCTGAATTTTAGGTACTGACACTACTAGGAGCTGTGGCCACCATGTGAATTGTAGCTGTTCAGATGTGTAGGTTCCAACAAAGCTCCTACTTGGAGAAAGGATGCCCATCAACCCTGCTGCTTTAAAATGAAAGAAGGTGGCTCTTTACAAAGTCCAGGTGAGACGAGTTGATCATATCCAAGCCCTGAGAGCCTGGCAAGCACACGAAGACCAGAACGTGAGCGTCATCCTCACTCTGTCTAACTAGTGTTGGGGAGGGGGCTGTAGATTTTTCAGCAAAGCGCCTTGTTCATTCTGCCCACATGCAAAGGTGCTGCCATCCTAGAGCTTACCTTCTGCCCTCCCCATTCCCCGTGAGGGTCAGGATGGCCAGAACTGGGTTGTTCTTTGGGATGGGGAGATGTTCATGCATTACATTTTGTGATTTTATGATAAATCAGGTGACATGTTAAATTTCTATTTTCCTTCTGTTTTTGAGTTTCAAGTTTAAAAGTAACTTCTGTATTTTTCTCAGACTCAGATTTCTTCAAATAAATAAATCACTATTTTTTCATCATATAAATTTGGAAAATACTGGAGAAGAAATGAAAAGGAACAATACATCACCCACCATTCACATTTCAATTATTTCTTGGTTATTTATTTATATCCCTGAAATTACTTGTTCATATTATGATTTTGCAAAATTGGGACCTAATCATCTATACAAATCTAGAGCTGTGTCTGTGTTACTGAATCTTCCCAGATAGGATTTTCATGGCTACATCCCTCTTACCATTGCCAGCTTTCTGTACATTTGGATATTTCTACTGCTTTCCAGTTTCTTAAGAGTGTGCATTGCATTGAACAGCATTACTGTTTACAAAACATCCATGGCTCCAGCATGATCATGGTGTCTGTTATTACCTCTGGAATGATTGTCCACTGGGCACATGTAGATGGTTTGCATGGACAGTGTAACAGAGGCCTTTCCCTGTAGGCATCTGCTAAGTTGGAAAAAATAAGTATCAAATAACTGCTTGTTGTTCACATTTGGATTCCCAAAGTACATTTCATTCATATCCACTTGTTATGTTAGTCAGAGGTGTTTCCACATGCAAAGACAATGTCAGTCCTCATTCAGCAGCCTTTGACTGTCAGATTTGGGACCATAAGTGACAATAATAGCTGTTTGTCAAAGTAAGATCTTATAGAGAAATGGTCATCTAAAGTCAGCAGAGGAATTCTGCATATTCACCAGTCACCCTGTCCTGTTTTGCAGAAAGATGCCATCTTGGTCTGGATGTGTGTCATGGGCTTTTGTTTTTCTTGCTATGGTTTTCTTTTTTGTTGTTGTCTTTTTGAGACATAGTCTCCCTTTAGTCCAAGATGGCCTGGAGCTCGCTATGTAGACCAGGCTGGCCTTGAACTTGCAGAGATCCGCCTGCCTCTGCCTCCCAAGTGCTGGGATTACAGGTGTGCACCGCCACACCTGGCTTGGTTTTCTTTTATATATATTTTTTTACTCATTATTTTGTGCATTTCATATAATCTTAATCAAATTTGGACCTGCCCCCCCATCTACAGTCTCCCATAGCTCCGACACCCTATTGGATTTCATGCATTCTGTCATATATATTAAGGTCTGTCCAGTCATTTGTACCCAGATGTCCCTTAGTGCAAGTTCATCCACTGGGGTTTAGTCATCCTATCTCGGGTCTCTCCTTTAAAGAAGACCAACTCTCCCTTACTCTGAAGTAATAAGTTGCCAATAACTAGTTCCTTGGCTAAGGTTGGTGCCTGTTACCCATTTCCCCAATTATTTTGTATTTTTCTTTTACAATAATTCCTCTATGCCTATCAGTGTTTATGGTTCCTCCTTCTCAACTCTGAGCACAGTTGCTGGGATGCTAGTTCTGCAGGGAGCATCCTAGCTTCATGCCAGCCTATTTCCTTGGATGTCACTAGGGGAAGGGGCATATCTTTCATCCAGGTTTCACATTGCCCTGAGGAGCAGGTTCCCTGACTCTAGCCTGAGCTACTTCTTTGGGGCTTTGAGTGTAAACAGGGAGAGACTCATTTGATGTCTGGCCTTTCCTGCTTCCCATATGGTACCATCCCTGACTGGAGAACTCAGGCTATCCTATGTGGCCATGGAGGTCTGCAGGCATTGGGTTCATTCATGGCCAGTTGAGACTGGTCATTCTCTGCTCTATGGAAAGTCTTTTATGATATGTTTTCATAAATCAGTAAGCTGAGAACTGTACGGCTTTCTCCATCATTTTCTAGAAAAGAAGCCCAGGAAGGGCAAGGCATCTCAGGACTGGAGGGAGCGGAGGAATGCCATCAGGCTCACCAATGAGCACACGGTGGAGACCCTGGTGGTGGCTGACGCTGACATGGTGCAGTACCACGGGGCAGAGGCTGCCCAGAGGTTCATCCTCACCGTCATGAACATGGTGAGTCCAGTGTGGGTCCTGACATTGGGGGGGTTTCAGATTTCTCCATGAGGAGTACTCTGGAAGCAGGCGTGGTACCCTTATCTCCTCAGGAGGCAGCTGGCTTTGGTGATAGGGCACAAGCTGGGATCCTGAAAGCAGGTGCAGCAGATAGGAGAGGGTCTGCTCCTGACCCCACCCGCTGGGATGTTTGAGTATCTGGATCTGATAGTGATGGGATGGCTCATGACCACCCTTCCTAAGGTCTTTAGTACATGCAAGATCCACAAGGGGAGGATCAGTCCCTGCTCTGTTTTTAATTTAAATTTTTTTGAGAATTTCATACATGAGTACTCTATTGACATTGCCACCCTGCCTTTATCCCCTCCCACCCCTCCCATGTTTTCCACTACCCACTCCTCTTCAATTTCTTGTCCTCTTCTTAATTATATATATGCTCACATGTATAATATATATATATATATATATATATATGTATATATATATATACATATATATATGCAACTTACTGAGTCTATTTACTGTTACTAGTATGTATATATGTTTAGAGCTGATTACTTGGGATCAGAAAACCTATCAGAGCCCTCATCCTTGAAAAAAACTTTCTCTCTGTCGGCAGCCCCTGAACTCCTGAAGCACTTCATGTAAGGGGTGGGGCTTTGTGAAATTTCCCCATCCATGTTGGCATGTTGACTGGTATTGTCAGTATGCTGGGTTTTTTTTTTTATACAACCCTGCTGTTAAGACATTCATGGGTGAATGTCTTGTTTGGAAGACACTATCTGGCAGCAGGCATCCTGGTCCTGTGGCTCATAGAATATTTCCACCCCTTCCTCCATGATGTTCCCTGAGACTTAGACATAGAGGTTGCATTTTAGATGTATCGATGAGGGCTGAGCTTTCCACAGACACTTACTCTCTGCATTTTGATCAGTTAAGGCTCTCCATAATTGTCTCAAAGGTTCTTTGATGAGGGGGGAGGCCTATACTTATCTGTAGGTATAAGTATTTAGAATAGTTAGAAATTACATTGACTTAGGGAAATGGCAGTAGTAGGTTCTCCTCTAGGGTCTGTGACTATTCTGCCCATGGGTATTTGGCTAGGTTTATTGTACCAGACATGAATTGCCTCCTGTTAAGCAAACCTTAAATCCAATTAGCTGTTATTTACTCCAAGGTAAAAGTGCTACTATTACACTATTAGGGATATCTTGCTGAGCCAGTCATTGTTGTGGTTGGTAAGCTTTCCAGCTGGGTAGGAATAATGTTTATTTTCCTCCCCTGGTAGCTTCCATGGCACCTTCCACTAGTATGAGAGCTGGTCTTTAGGAGGAATCGGCCCCTGCTCTTATAATGATGAGCATAGTTGGAAAAATCAGAATTAAACATTAGTGGAAAATAGCTTATTTTATACCTCAAGAACCTTCCAGAAGGGTGAGGGTTATCTATTGAGGGTGTCAAGAAAGCTGCCATGAAGCCTGATATGCACCCAATTTGCTAAGTGGGAAACCTTTACAAAATGGGTGGGTAAGGGAGGGCCTACTTCCTCCAATATCAGACACGAAAGGCTCTTCAAAAGCATCCACATTCCACCCAGACATCTGTTTTCCCAGCAAATGTTTTGAAGGCCTGCAAAAACCTTTGACATTGTGTTCTGTATTATAACTATAAATGCAAAAAAAAAAATGACTTGGTCTTTCCCTTGGGAGGCTTTAGTCGTAGCAGACAAATGCTCTGAGCATCCATGTGACAGAGACTTGTGCAGATACCACTGGAGAAGTGGAGGGTCAGCTAGTGATCATCCTTCACCTTGAGGCTTCATGAAAGAGAAACCTTGAGCAGAGAGGGAGGAAGTGCTGTGTGGATTGGGAGATTTGGAGAGGTCACTCAGTGGATGCAGCAGCTGCAAGGCCAGGAGATACCTTGGGGAGGTCATATGGTTTGATACAGCTGCAGTGGAGACTGCAGGAGCCTTGAAGGTGTGGGTGGGGATATGGATAGTAAAGGAGGCAAGCAAGAAGTTCTTTAGAGTAGGAGCTTTACCTCCAGACTGGGGCCATCTAAGTGCAGGAGAACCTCACATGGTGTTAGGAGGAGCAGCCCTGACTGCTCATGCAGTGTGGAGAGTGGCAAGTGGGAGCCTCAGGGATGGTGCGTACATGGGAAAAGAGTCTGAACTGAAGGGCAGGAGTGGGAAATGGTGAAGCTGCTCAGGAAAGGCGGAGAACAACTGGCAGAAGCTGGTGAGTGGCAGGAAGTAGGGAGGAAGAGCCAGGAGGAGACAGCCAGGCCAACCTGGCCTGGCACTGAATGCCACCGTAGATAGCAGAGCCACTGGACAAGAAAAGGAGGAGAAGAGGATTTGGGCCTTGGAGGTGTTTCATCATGGACAAGCTTGAGTTTGAGGTAAGAGATTAGGATAGGATTGGAGATCTCCCAAGACCACCTGAAGCGCAGGTAGGTAGGAGCTGGGTGCTTCAGCAAGGTGGATTGGTGTTTGATTTAATTTAGTTGTCTTTGGCTTGATTGGCTTTTATGGCTGTGGCGGCAGAGTTATCCTCCCAGCTGGTATAAAAGGTGGGTTTGTGAGTCTTGAGATCAGAGATCTCCCAAGACCACCTGAAGCACAGCGGGCTAAAGAGCAACTCCCCCCCAACTGGGATTATGAAGGCATCTGAAGGAGGCAAGCAGAGCAAGACTTCAACACAGTGAAAAGACAACATGGGAAAGGTGCAGGATAAGCAGGATAATCCCACACCAAGCTCTACCAACCCTGTGGAAAATTCCTACAGTGGGATCTCCCTGGGGATGGCCCAGGACACAGATATCAGAAGCACAATTGTGAACATACTTAAAGAAGTACAAGATTATAAAGAGCAAATCAAATAATTAAGAAAAGAGAATGAAGAACTCAAGAAGGACTTATAGAGAGAATGACAAATGCCAGAAGGAAGTGGAAACACTGAAAAGATCCCATGCTGAAAAAGATAAGGAAACCAACCAGCGAAGCAAAGAGCTACAGGAAGAGATTGAGAAGCTCAAAAAGGAAGTGGAAATACTAAAGAAATCACAAGACAAAATGGAAAAGGAAATCAAACACTCATCCAATCAAGAGGAAAGGAATGGAAAAAGCCTCAGAAGCAGAATGGAGGAAGCAGACCAAAGAATATCAGACCTGGCAGATAACACGGAACAACTAAAAACCTCAAGGAAAGATTATGAAAAATTTAAAAATACATAAAAGTGGAACAACCAGGAACTGTGGGACACTATGAAAAGATCAAACCTCCGCATCATAGGAATAGAGGAAGGAGAAGAATTCCAAGAGAATGGTATTGATCAGACCTTCAACAGAATAATAGATGAAAATTTCCCCAAACTAAAAAAAGACAAACCAATACAAATACAAGAAGCACATAGAACTCCAAACAGACAAGATCAGAAAAGAAATTCTCCACGCCACATCATAGTTAAAATGCTAGACACCCAAAACAAAGACAAAATTCTTAAAGCCACAAGAGAAAAACAACAAGTGACCTATAAGGGGAAACCTATCAGAATAACAACGGACTTCTCAAAGCAAACGATGAAGGCAAGAAGAACCTGGAGCAAAGCATTCCCAGTGTTGAGGGACAATGGATGCCAGCCCAGGTTACTATACCCAGCAAAAATGTCAATCATAGTGGAAGGAGAGAGGAAAATCTTCCATGACATAAACAACTTGAAAGAATACATGTCCGGAAAACCAACCCTTCAGAGAATACTTGAAGCAATCCAAAGAACAGAAGAAAGGAGCAACCAACCCCAGGCAACTAGAAGGAGAAATCAATAAAAGCATAACTGCAGAAGTAGAAACCTAAATCAAAACCGCAGATGGATAATAAGGCAAAAGGAAGCAACACAAACCTATCAGTCATAACCTTAAATATTAATGGACTAAATTCCCCAATCAAAAGACATAGACTGGGAGACTGGATTAGGAAACAGAATCCATCGATATGCTGTCTGCAAGAAACACATCTTACCTTCAAGGACAGGCACCACCTTAAAGTGAAGGGATGGAAAAAAATATTCCAAGCAAATGGTACCAAAAAGAAAGCAGGTGTTGCTATTTTAATATCGGATAAAATAGACTTCAAAGTAAAAGAAATCAGAAGAGACAAAGAAGGCCATTACATTTTCATCAAAGGAACAATCCACCAAGAAGATTTCACAATTATGAATATATATGCCCCAAATTCTGGTGCACCAAACTTTATAAAGACAATTCTCCAGGACCACAAGTCACAGACTAACCCCAGCACACTCATAGTGGGAGATTTCAATACCCCACTGAGTCCTTTGGATAGGTCAACAGGACAAAAAATAAACAGAGAGACATCTGAACTGAACGATATGATACACCAAATGGACCTCATAGACCTCTACCGAACATTCCATCCTAATACCAGAGAATACACTTTCTACTCAGCACCCCACGGAACATTCTCCAAAATCGACCACATCCTGGGACACAGAAGAAACCTCTACAAATACAAAAAGATTGAAATAATTTCATGCATCCTGTCAGACCACAGTGCAATGAAGCTCAACATCAACACCAGGACAAGCCCTCCTGCCTACAAGAACACATGGAGACTAAACAACACACTCTTGAATAATGAATGGGTCAAGGAAGAGATAAAGAAAGAAATAAAAACATTCCTGGAACTGAATGACAATGACAATACAACACAACAAAACTTATGGGATACCTTAAAAGCAGTCCTAAGAGGGAAATTTATAGCCCTGGGTGCCTACATTAGAAAAACAGAAAGAGCACAAGTGAATGATCTAACACTACAGCTAAAAGCACTTGAGAGGCAACAACAGATGAACCCTAAACGCAACAGACAGGAAGAAATAACAAAAATCAGAGCAGAAATCAATGAAATAGAAACAAAGAAAACAATACAAAAAATCAATGAAGCCAAAAGTTGGTTCTTTGAAAGAATAAACAAGATAGACAGACCTCTAGCCCAGTTAACAAAAAGAAAGAAGGAACAACTCCAAATCAATACAATCTGTGATGAAAAGGGAAATATCACAACGGACAAGGAAAAGATCAAGAAAATTATATGGGAATATTACAAGAACCTATATTCTACCAAGTTTGAAAATCTAGAAGAAATGGATGAATATCTGAAATCTTGGGAATCACCAAAGCTTGGCCAAGAGGAGACCAGCAGCTTAAACAGACCCATAACATATGAAGAAATAGAGGATGTAGTAAGAAGCCTCCCAACTAAAAAAAGCCCAGGCCCAGACGGTTTCACAGCAGAATTCTATAAAACATTTCAAAAAGACCTACAACCATTATTTCTGAAACTGTTTAGAAGTATACAATCAGAGGGAATTCTCCCAAATTCCTTCTATGAAGCCAACATCACTCTATTACCAAAACCAGGCAAAGATACAACTAAAAAGGAGAATTATAGACCCATCTCCCTCATGAACACAGATGCCAAAATTCTAAACAGAATACTGGCAAATCGCATACAGACCCACATCAAGAAGATCATCCATCATGACCAAGTTGGATTCATACCAGAGATGCAGGGATGGTTCAACATACGAAAATCAATAAACATCATCAAACACATAAACGGAATCAAAGACAAAAACCACACCATCATCTCAATTGATGCTGAAAAAGCCTTTGACAAAATCCAGCATCCCTTCATGCTTAAAGTCCTAGAAGGAATTGGATTGGAGGGATCATTCCTCAATGTAATCAAAGCCATATACAGGAAACCCACAGCCAATATCATCCTAAATGGGGAAATGACAGAAACATTCCCTTTAAAGGTAGGAACTCGGCAAGGCTGCCCCCTATCACCACTCCTCTTCAATATAGTGCTTGAAACACTTGCTAGAGCAATAAGGCAAGAAAAGGAAATTAAAGGAGTACTAATTGGAAAAGAGGAAGTCAAGCTATCCCTATTTGCTGATGATATGATTGTTTACTTAAGGGATGCTAAACACTCCACCAGAAAACTCCTAGAAAGGATTAACAGCTTCAGCAAAGTGGCAGGATACAAAATTAACCTAAAAAAATCAGTGGCCTTTACACCAACAACAAGCAACTGGAGAAGGAATTTAAGGAGTCCTTCCCACTCACAATAGCCTCAAAAACAATAAAATACCTAGGAACAAACCTAACCAAAGACACCAAAGATCTCTACCACAAAAAATTTAAACCCTTAAAGAAAGAAATTGAAGAAGACATCAGAAGATGGAAAAACCTCCCATGCTCATGGACTGGGAAAATTAAAATAGTAAAAATGACCATTCTACCCAAACTCTTGTATAGATTTAACGCAATCCCAATCAACATCCCCAAGAGTTTCTTCACAGGTTTGGGAAAGAAGTTACAGGGCTATAGTCATAAAAACAGCCTGGTACTGGCACAAAAACAGACCTGTTGACCAATGGAACAAAACTGAAGTCCAAACTTGAGCACATAGAATTTCAGCCATCTCATATTTGACAAGGGGGCCAAGAAGACACAATGGAGAAAAGACAGCATCTTCAGGAAGTGGTGTTGGTAAAACTGGATCAACACTTGTAGAAGAATGAAATAAAAAAAAAAAAGAAATTAAACCCCTACCTCTTGCCCTGTACAAAAGTCAATTCCAGATGGATTAAAGACCTCAACATGAAACCCCAAACTCTGAAGGCCGTAGAAGAAAAAGTTGGCAGCAGACGACAAGACATAGGCATAGGAAAAGACTTCCTAAATCAGACAGCAGCTGCACAAGACAATTGACAAATGGGACCTCATTAAACTCAAAAGCTTCTGTACAGCAAAAGTAACAATCAAGGAAGTGAAGAGCAATCCCACAGATGGGGAGGAAACCTTCACTGCAGAAATATCTGACAAAGCATTGATTTCCAGAATATATAAACTACTCAAAAAACAAAGAGGAAAGAAAACAAATGACGGAGCAAAGAGCTGAACAGAGATGTGGTGGTTTGAATGAGTGTCCCCCATAGGCTGTAAGTGTTCAGACATTTGTCTCCAGGTGGTGGCACTGTTTTTGGAGGTCTTAGAAGGTGTGGCCATGCTAGAGGAAGTACGTTATTGGGGGCAGGCTTAGTGAGTTTAACAAGCCTCGTGGTCTACAGTTGCTCTCTCTCTGCTTCCTGTGCTCTTTGCGAGATGTGACCCTCAGCTTGCTGCTCCAGATCCAGCCACATGCCTCCCACCACAATGCACTTATAATTCCCTGGAACCAGCAATGTAAGCTCAAATAACCTCTTTTTAAGTTCCTTGGTCATTGGTGTTTTATCACCGCAACAGAAAGTGACTAATACAGTAATTTGGTACCAGAGAGTGGGCTGTTGGCTGATGAGAAACCTGACCATGGGGTGTTTGGAGAAATGTGGAAGACTTTGGAACTTTGGCTAGAAAAAGCTGTTGACTCTGTAAACAGAACTTAAGGGGCCATTTTGTTAGAAGCCTGAGAGAGAAAGCCTGCCTGCAAAAATCTGGTGTCAGAGGGAAAATTAAAGACTTAGGCAGCACCAGGATATTTTGATAAAGAGTCTGCAGCAGTTTGCCCACAGCCCAAATGCTTGCCTAATTGCCAAGTTGAAAAGCATGGACTGATGTTCTTTGGCGGAGTATATTTCAGACAGCCTAATTGTTCAGAACAGTGGTTGGCATGGCTTTTAATGGTGAATATTATACATCTACAGTGAAAAAGAGCAAATGGGGCAGAAGAAATGCAGATGTACAGTTTGGATCTGGAAAGCACACTAGGAAGATTAAAGGTGTGGACAAGGCTGTGAAGGAGAGGCTCCCTTTCATAAGGGGACTAAAGTGATTAAGGAGAGGCCTAGATATTTACAAGTAAACAATGGGAAAGGTGAGATTAAAGTATTAAGGAGAGGCTCCAGATTTACAGTAAACAACCAGAATCAATACCTCAGGGCAAGACCACACCCAGCTTTAATCCTCCAACAGTCCAGGGCAGAGAAAAAGTGCAAATGTGGTTTGAAATAGGCAGGGTCCATCCCAAACTGCAGCCAAACTTGCAGTTCTTCTTTCTTTTTTTTTTTTTAATTTTATTATTTTCTGTATGTGTATGATGTACTGTCTGCATGGCAAGTTTATGCATCCGTGTCGTGTGATGCCGCGGGGAGGTAAGAAGAGGGTCTCGGATTCCCCTGGAACTGGAGTTCTCCTGGAATTGGAGTTCAGACGGTCTCGGCCGCCATGTGGGTGGGCTGGGGATCGAACCCGGGTCCTCTGGCAACGAGCGGTCGGCTGCTCTTAAACGCTAGGCCATTCCAGCCCCAAACTTGCAGTTCATTCATGTGGTGCTGGCTTTAGAGCATGAAGTTTGCAAGGTGAAGGGGGTCTTCAGTTCTTCCTCCATGTTCAAGAGCTTCCAAGGTCAGGCAGAGCACAGCAGTGGTGTTCCTGCATGAAGAAGGCCCTGATGGCCATTGCATGAAGCTGGTAATGTGAAGTGGTTGGCAGCGAGACCCCAAGAAGACATTCAGATGCCAGACCTGTGAGATTTGCAAGGAGAGCTGCATAGGGGGTGGTACCAGCCTAAGAAAGAGGTGTGTGCTGCAAGCAAAGCTGGAAGAGCTGAGCCATCTAAGCCTTTGGAAGTCAAGTCCCAGAAGTCACACATGGACTACTGGACTTGGTTTTCCCTGCGGTTTTTGTTCTTGTTTTGGTCCAGTTTCCTCACTATGCCTCTATTCCTCCCTTTTGTGATGGGAATGTGTATTCAGTTTCACTGTACGTTGGGAGTTTGTAATTTGCCTTTTGATTTTACAGGAGGCTTACAGTTAGGAGATTGGCCTGAGTCTCAGAAGAGGCTTTGGACTGTGACTTTTGAATGGCATTGAATGGTAAGGACTGTGGGACTTTTAAGGTTGGACTAATGCATTTTGCATTTTATATGGTCAGGGAGCTATGGGGGCCAGGGAGTGGAATGTGGAGGTTTGAATGGTGTCCCCCATAGGCTTAAGTGTTCAGAATTTGTCTCCAGTCGGTTGGCACTGTTTTGGAGGTCTTGAAGGTGTGGCCATGCTAGCAGGAAGTTGTTATTGGGGACAGGCTAGTGAGTTTAACAAGCCTGTGTCTCCAGTCTTCTCTCTGCTTCCTGTGTCTTTGCGAGATGTGACCCTCGGCTTGATCTCCAGATCCAGCCACCATGCCTCCCGCCACAATGGACTGTAATTCCCTGGAACTGTCAATTGTAAGCTCAAATAAATTCTTCCTTTTATAAGTTCCTTGGTCATGGTGTTTTATCACAGCAACAGAAAAGTGACTAATACAAGAGACTTCACAAGTGAGGAATTAGAGATGGCTGAGAAACACATTAAGAAGTGTTCAACATCATTAATCATTAAGGAAATGCAAATCAAAACCACTTTAAGATATCATCTTACTCCAATAATACTGGCTAGGATCAAGATAACAAATGATACCAAGTGCTGGAGAGGTTGTGGGGAAAGAGGAACACTCATCCACTGCTGGTGGGAATGTAAACTCGTACAGCCACTATGGAAAGCAGTGTGGAGAACCCTTGGAAGACTTGGAATGAACTTGCCACCTGACCAGCCATACCACTCCTAGGCATGTACCTTCAAGACTCACCCCATTGCAGAGATACATGCACAGCCATGTTTATTTCAGCTCTCTTCACAATAGCAAGGAGCTGGAACCAACCCAAATGCCCCTCAACTGACGAGTGGATAGAGAAAATGTGGTACATCTACACAATGGAGTTCTATTCAGCAGTAAAGAAAGATGACATCATGAACTTTGCAGGAAAGTGGCTCGAGCTAGAGGACATCATGCTGAGTGAAGTAACACAGTCCCAGAAAAACAAATGACGAATGGTGTCCCTCATCTGTGGATGCTAGTGCCAATTACCTAGTTGTAAGTATTTCTTGTGCATGGCCCCTTGAGCTTTTGTCCAAGTAGTTGGGAGTGATGCATTTGGAAACAACAACAACAACAGAAAGGACTGCATCAAAGAACTGACTGAAACAGTGAACTTCTGCTCAAAACAGTCAACTTCTACATGGAGAATATTGAGAAAGACTGAGAAAGAGATGAAAAGCATGTCTGGCAGAATGCATGACCTCTGGTGGGGTGGGGGATGGGGGTACATGGGTCTAGATTTGATAATCTTGTACAAAAATATATATATAATAAAAAATGTCATAAAAAAGAGATTAGGATAGAAGATTTGGGTAGATACAGGAATCTGGGGCTTTCTAGCCTCAAGGTAGTACCTGAAGCATGGCTGGCATTGTCTAGCTTTAGGGTGCATCAGCCCAGGAGGATCTAGGATGAGCCCTGAGGAAAATGGTGACAGTGTAGAGATCCACTGCTTAACAAGGTAGCATGTGAAAAGTGTTGAATAAGGTACATTACAGGGATTGTTCTTTGTGGCCACCAGATTTATTTAATGCCAGAGGGAGTGTGGCAGAGCCCTGAGGGAGAGGGGGACTTGGGAGCACTTGGGCAAGGAAGGAAGCTTACTCTAATGCATTTCAGGAAGGGGAAGAGAGAGGGTCATCTTGCACTGTGGGGAAGTGGGAAGGAATCTAGAGGACGGGACATTTGAGGTGTGGAAGAAGGGTACCTTAGGCATATTCACTGGATGGGGGGCATTTGGAGAGGATGTCTTAGCCCTGTGATGCCTGATGGCTATAAATTCCTGGGTGCCTGTCATGTTCCAATCTGGACTTCTAGGAATTTGCTCACAAACTCAGATGGGCTGTTTATCTCTCTCTGTATCAATTGGGATCCCAGAATCAATTAACAGGACAGGACTGTGGCTGCTAATATCTGTGAGACTGCAGGGAAATGTGGTCTGATTAGTCCCTAGCTGAAGCCTAACTGTAGCAGTGGGCCAGTCTTTTCAGCTTGTTGGAAGTTGATGATTGATGGAGAAAACCCCCAAAGCCAGTGAGAAGTGAAGAAGTAGAAATGGTAACTATAGACAATTATCATGGAAGAAGTGTCAGGGGAGGGAGCTCTCTGGATGGAATCAGGGCAGAGAGGACCTAGGAGCAGAGTAGCACTTTCATAGCAGTCTGCATGGAGAATTGCTTGTGATAACTACCCATTTCCTCCTGGAATAGGCACATGCATACCGTGGGAGCCTGGGGACCCTCAACTGGTAATTTACTTTTAACAAGGGGGTGAGGGTAGTGTTGCTTCTCATTCCAGTCACAAGTTCTGAAAAGTTTTTCCAGATTTATTTTTCTCTTTTTTTGTGGCCAAATACACATTTAAAATTTTCTACTGGAGGGGCTGGAGAGATGGCCTAGCGGTTAAGAGCACTGACCGCTCTTACAGAGGACACGGGTTCGATCCCCAGCACCCACATGGTGGCCGAGAACCGTCTGAAACTCCATTTCCAGGAGAACTCCAGTTCCAGGGGAATCCGACACCCTCTTCTGACCTCTGCGGCATTGCACAACACGGGTGCACAAACCTGCATGCAGACAGTACATTGATACACATACAGAAATAAATAAAAAATTAAAAAAAAATTTCTACTGGAATGACATGGAAGTGTAGAATGCTGTACATGAAGTGTATTCATGTTGCTATGCAGCTATTGCCTCCATCCATCTCCAGAACTTTTCTATCTTACAAATCTAAAACTTTATCTCATTAAGCAACTCGCCATTCTCCCTTTCCCCAGTGACCAACAATCACCGTCCCACTTTCTTTCTCTGAGTTTGACAACTCTAGGTACCTCATGGAAGTATTTGTCTTTTTGTGGTCATCTTTTTCATAGCCTTTGTGGAGTCTCCTTCCTTTATAAAACTGAATAATATTCCATTTCCTCTGAGAGAGAGAGAGAGAGAGAGAGAGAGAGAGAGAGAGAGAGAGAGAGAGAGAGAGAGCACTATTTGTTATACTCAGCCAGTGATACATACTGGAATTGCTCTGAGGATATTTAAATCCACAAGTTAATATGTTTGTGATCTGTGGAGGGTGGAGTAATTAATACTAGATGAAATCATGAGATTGGTGCCCCTATCATGGAATTAGTGGCTTTATAAAAGAAAGGCAGAGCTAAGGAGAAGGCATTCACTAAAGTGCTTATCATATAACACGAGGACCTGAGTTTGATCCCCAGAACCCATTTAAAAAGCTGGGCAGCATGGTGGTCTATATTTGTAATTGCAGAACTGGGGATGTGGAGACTGGCCAGCCAGCATATAGCTGAATCAGCAAGCTCCGGGTTCAATGAATTTGTCTCACAAAACAAGGTAGGCCTCTGGAGATAGGTCAGCAAGCAAAAGCACTTGCCATCTAAGCATGAGGACCTGACTTTAAATCCCCCAAACTCATGTTGAAGTAGGACTCAGTAGTCTGAGCATCTGTAATCCCAATGTTCTTTTTTAATTTTTAATTTTATGTGTGTGAATGTATTCCCCACATGTATGTAAGTGCACCTGTGTCATCCAATGCCCATGGAGTCAGAAGAAGGCATTGGGTTCTCCTGGGACTGGAGTTACAGGCAGTTTAGCCACCATGTGGGTGCTGTGAATCAAACCCAGGTCCTCTGCAAGAGCAGCCAGTGCTCTTAGCTGCTGAGCCATCTCTCCAGCCCTGATTCCAGTGTTCTTATGGGGAGATGAGAGGCATGGACAGGAGACTCCCCAGAAGCTCAAGGGACAGCTAGCCTGCCAAGGGAAACAGCAACAATAAAGAGACCACTCCTCAAAGCAAGGTAGAAGGTGAGACCCAAACCTGAGGTTTTTCTCTGACCACTACATGTTCATAATGGTACAAACATGCTCCCCCCCCCCCACACACCCATACCCCTAAAGTACAACAGCAGTTATTTCCTGGCCTCCGCATGCCCACACACATGCTTTGTATACCTGCACGTATACAAACGCACATGCACGTACACATACACATATACAGAGAACAAAAGAGGAAGAGGGGCCTGAGCTAGCACATTGTTGTCTCTCACTGTGTGATACCCTGCCCTATATTATGGTGTGCCCAGAAGGCCCTCACCAGTGCTGCATGGAGCACACTAGAGTAGCTCTTCTGTTATGCTGCTGTGAACATGAGCCTCTCCATGTCTATTAGAATCCCTCCTTTGGTTTCTTGGGGTTATATACCTGGAAATGAAATTGCTTTTGACAGCTTCAAGAGGCACCTGGTCCTGGTTTTTAAGAACCTTTCTACGTTCTTCATTTATACCAACCCAGGTCTCTCTGTTAGCTGGTTGATGATGGGATGCAGGGAATTGAGTCAGAGGCAGGCAAGAGGAAGGCGGTGGCCTGCTTCTGCACCAGCCTCTTTGGTCTGTGGATAATTTAATCTCATTAATTTAAAAAGAATTACTCAAGTAAAAGTACAAAAGCAAACATTCACTGTGTCAGTTAAGGTAGCCATAAGGCAAAGTCTCCATGTTGGTACTTGCTTTTATAACTTACCTGGACAGAGGCATCATGGGGAGGGGAACTTTGAGGTGATCCATGGCAGCACCCCCAATTCCATACCCCATGGGGCATAAGGACCGAAGGATGGTGCCTGAGAGGTTGCGGTCCTCGTCCTCATGGAGACACCCTTTTCTCCTCTTCGGCAGCTTATGCTAAGTCAGGTAAGGCTCGTGGTCCTGCAAGTAAAGGCCAGGCACTCTCAGTTTGGATTTGGGGGTTTCCTGAGCAGGTTTACTACCTACTATAGGAAATCACATCCTGTGACCTTCATGGTACAATGACATTTGTTCCTTAGTTGTCTGTGCTTGTGATTTCTGGGTTGAGTGAGGCCCAGAGGAATGAGTCAGAGTTCCCAGACTTCCATGTGACAGCTCTGGTCCTCCCATCCTTTCTTGTCATGTTATTTGTGTAGTGCATTGAAAACCAGTCCACTCTCAAACACAATGCTAACAAAGACCAACCTCTGCCGCCCCCCCCTCCTCTGCCTCTCTTCTTCCTTCAGTCCTCTAAATCCTGGTTTCTGAAATCCCAAAATGTCTTTCCTGCCTGTGGCTGTTGTAGAATAGGGAGTCTGAGATAGAGAGATAACCAGGAAGCCTGGAGGAAGGGAGGGGATTGTGGCTGGGAAGGGCCCCTGTCATTAGACAGTTCTACAGAAACAGCAAGCAGGGACAGGCCTGCCCAGCCCATCTGTCTCTCCAGATTGCATTATCTGGGGCTGCAGGATTGAAGCAGCTGGCTCTTTGGGCCCCTAGGATTGGAGAGCAAACTGCTGGGGCTGATTAACATGGACTGTGGGAGGGAGCCAGCACCCCTGGTGTCTGGCAACCATCTCCTTCCCACCTCTCTGCTTGTGTCTCTGTGGGCAGAGGCGCTGCTCACCTTCGTGCCACACCTGCCTCCCAAACCCAGACAAGTGCTGTTGGCCGCGAGGGAGACAACCAAGTGCTAGCAAAGCATCCTAAGCTGTGGAATTTGGCATCCGGTGTTAGTTGTCCTGGGTTTTCCCCAGCATCTCCCAGAAGGATATTAGACAGGTGTCAGCCAGTGGCCTGGTGGTTCTTGTGAGGGAAGGGAGAGGGTGAAAGCTCCTCCAACTTTAATTTTAATGAAATCTAGTCCATATAGGGACCCCAAAGAAAATACCCATAGGATGTATACAAAGGAAATGAAATGGGAATTAGAAAGTTTCAATACAGTTTAAGAAAAAAACATGAAAATGCAGAAAATGCAGGGAATGGGGACAATAAAAATTATAAAACAAATATCAATGGGGAGGGAGAGATAGCTCAGTGGTTAAGAGCACCGACTGCTCTTGCAGAGGACCCAGGTTCAATTCCCAGCACCCACATGGCGGCTAAGAACCGTCTTTAACTCCAGTTCCAGGGGAATCCGATGCCCTCTTCTGACCTCCACGGCATTGTATGACACAGGCTCACCAACCTACATGCAGACAGTACACGCATATACATAGAAAATAATAAATTAAAATTTTTTTTAAATTAAAAAAACAAAAACAAATATCAAAATGTAGACGTATGGTCACTCCTTTTCAGTAATTACCTTAAACATAAATGGATTAAGCTTCCTATTAAAGATGGAAATTGATGACAGGCATGGTAGTACAGGCCTTTAATTCCAATACTCAGGAGGCAGAGTCAAGTGGATCTCTGAGACTGAGGCCAGCCTGGTTTCCATAGTGAGTTCTAGGAAGGCTAGAACTAGGGAGACCCTGTCCAAAAAAAAAAAAAAAAAAAAAAAAAAAAAAAAAAAAAAAGAAAAATACAGAGATTAACAGAATAAAATATTTAAGCATTGACTTAAGGTTATAAGACTTACTGAAAACTATACAATGTTTGATGGAAAAAGTTAAAGGAGACATGAGTGGAAAGTCATGTTGATGGATTAACAGGTTGTTACAGCATCTGTACTACTTACAAGAATCTACAGATTTAGTAGAATTTCCGGTCAAAATTCCAATGACTGTTTTGGGGATTTAGAGAAAAACATCCTAAAATTTATGTGGAATCTCAAATGAAAGAGAAGAAAAAAATTAAACGATTCATACTTCCTGAACTCAGATTCCACTTCGAAGCCACAGTAATCAAAATATTTTACTAGCATAATGACAGACCTGGAGATCAGTGGAACAAAATCAGACCTAGATGTTGACATTCATATATTTGATCAAATGAGTTTTGACATGGATGGTAATGTGATTTACAGGAGAACCAGAAGTCATTTTAACAAGTTGTATTAGTTAACTAGACATTCACAGGAGGAAGAGAGAGACTGGAATTTCTGTGACAGCCTGTTCAAGAATTAAGGCACAGTCAAGTTCTCACTCTCAAGGCTATTGAGGGTAGGTCATGACATTCAATTTGGCAGTGATTTCTTGGCTATAATATCAAAGGCACAGCCAACAACAGAAGGAAAATAGACAAATTGGATTGAAGCAAAATTAAAAATTTTGTGCATCAAAAGACCTTATTAACAGGGTAAAAGGGCAACTCACAGAATAGGAGGAAATATTTGCAAATTACATATCAGAGAATATCCAGGATATATAGACACTTAAAACTCAACAAGAACAGCAAGAACCCTGATTTTTAAAAAAAATTTTATTTATTTTTATGTGTATGAATGTACTGTCTTCATGTAGGTTTGTGCACTCATGTCGTGCAATGCCACAGAGATCAGAAGAGGGTGTAGGATTCCCCTGGAACTGGAGTTAAAGATGGTTCTCAGCCACCATGTGGGTGCTGGGGATCAAACCTGGGTCCTCTGCAAAAGCAGACAGCGCTCTTAATCACTAGGCCATCTCTCCAGCCCCAGAACTCTAGTTTTAAGATGAGAAAATGCTTTGAGTAGATTTTCTTTTCCTCCAGAAAAGACATACAAATGGCCAATAAATACAGGGAAAGATGCTCAAAATCAATCATAAATAGGAAAACAGACATCAAAACCACAATGAGATGGCCCCTCACCCACTGGGATGGCTATTATAAAGTAAAGCAAAACATCCACAAAAGCAAAACTGACCATAAGTGTTGGTGAGGATGTAGAGAAATGAACCCCTGCCACTGTCGATAGGGATGCAAAGTGCTGTAGCTGCTGAGGGAAGCAGGGTGGTCCTTAAAAGAAAAGAAAACCCTGCCAAACTATCTACCAACAAAGACAGGGTTAGAGACTTGAGCATCTATGTCCATGGTGGTCGTATTACAGTAGCCCAAAGGTGGAAGCAATGCAAGGAACCACTGACAGCTGAGCGGACACACAGAACCTTAACCTTAAGGAGTGAGGACATTCAGGAACTGGAGAGATGGCTCAGTGGTTAAGAGCACTTGTTACTCTTGCATAGGACCCAGATTCAGTTCCCAGTACCCACCTGGCAGCTCACAACCATCTGTAACTCTAGTTCCTGAAGATCTGATCACCCTCTTCTGGTCATCATGGGCACTGCATGTATGGGATGCACATGCATACATGTAGGCATTCAAACACATAACATAAAATAAATACTTTAAAAATATTTTTATTTTTTTATTTTTTATTTTTTTTGGTCTTTTTTCGAGACAGGGTCTCTCTGTAGCCCCAGCTGTCCTGGAACTGACTCTGTAGACCAGGCTGGCCTTGAACTCACAAAGATCCGCCTGCCTCTGCCTCCCAAGTGCTAGGATTATTTTTATGAGTATGAGTGTATTGCTTGCATATATGTAAGTGTACCTGTGCAATGCCCTCAGAGATCAGAAGAGGGCACTGGATCCCCTGAAACTGGGAGTTAACAGACAGTTGTTAGCCACCATGTGGGTGCTGGGAACTGAACCCAGATCTTCAGCAAGAGCAGCAGCCTATGCTTTAAACTACTGAGGCATCTCTGCAGCCCAAAAGCTTTTTTGTTTTTTAATGGAGGAAATTATAAGGTACATTGCAGAACTGGTGACCCTTGAGGACATTGTGCTGAGTGAAACAAATCAACCACAAAAGGACAGATGCTGTATGATTCCACCTATATTTGATACCTAGTGTAGTGGCACTCAGAGACTGGAAGTAGAGCATTAGAATCTTAGAGGGAAATGGAGTGTCAGTATTTAATGAGGACTTACCTGGTGTTTTGCAAGTGAGGGATGTTCTGAAGAAAAGCGTTGGGCTTGGTTGGATCACAATGGGAATGTATCTACGTTGTAAAAGGTTAGGTTGGATATTCTGCACACTCTACCAACTTTAACATGCCCACCCTGTTTATCACATGTTCTTCTAATGTCTGGTAAGCTCCTCAGGGTAGGATGGTGTCAGGACTGTTTGTACACCTTCTCTATTATTTACAGTGTCTATACACATGCAGATGGTCCAGGAATAATATGTGAGTCTCTGAATGCATGAATGAGTGATCAACACCCTTTGCCAATGACTTAGCACTGAAGTCATGTTAACAAACATTGACTGTACTTTTGTTAATTCCTTGATTAATTTGCTCTGAAAAGCCTTTTGTGTCCCGGGTATAGCACAGGGATTTATATTGTATAAATGCACATGCTTATAGAAAGTGCTTCTACATAACATATTTACTCATCCCAGACAGCCCCTGGGCAGGCACCATGCCACGGGCAGTGGCCCTGAGCCTGCTCAGCACACATTTTGTCTTTTGAGGAAAGTGATGGAGGATGAACCCAAACCATGAGTAGTTAAAAGACCCTATGGGGAGCATCCGGCTGCCAGGAGTGGCATCCCACCTATACCCAGTTGCAGCAGACACAGTCACTAGAGGGGATGGTAGAAAAGGAACTGAAGAAAGCCAGCATCGTGCAAAGTGAGCTTGCTTTCCCGATGGAAAAGAAGGAATTTTATAAACCTTGGACAGGAAGCTTGGGTCTTGTGTCCGTCAAGGGTGTGGATGATAAACCACAATAACTCAAGCTAGGCTCAGAGAGCAAAAAAGGAATCATGTGTTGGAGATACAGAGGGAGGTGCCCGAGACCAAAAGTAGCATGGGACCAGTGGCTTAGAATTCCAGAAGGGGTGTGGGGGAGGGAATGAGGGTGGTCAGGCAGCAGGAGAGATCAAGCCAAGGGCAGGCCAGGAGGGAGGACAGTCACCACTGCTGGGCTCCTGTGGCCATGTCCCTATCCTGGGACTATCTCCCATCTGTCTGTGGTCCCTGTTAGGAATCAGAGCCCCAGGAGGAATTCAGGGCACAGGTCAGCTCTGGAGGCTGCTGACTATGCAGAATCCTTATCTTTCTCCACCACTCACCCAGTGGGAGAAATTTTTCCCAATGCAAATAGCAGCAGATACTGTTTGTTTCCCTCCAGTAAATAAAAATAAAAATAAACTCAAAACCTCAGCAAAGTGTGTAGCTACTACAAAAGCCAGATTGACTCAGAGAGCATATGACCTTGTAATTCTAGTTGTGCATTTATAGAAGAGCAAATCTGAGCAGAGTGTTGAAGGAATGTTCACTACAGCATTATGCTCAGTACTCAAAAGCTGGAAGCACTGAAGTGCCTGTTGATGGACAAACAGATAAACAAAATGTAGCAGATGGAGCTGGAGAGATGGCTCAGTGGTTAAGAGCACTGGCTGCTGTTGGAGAGGACCTGGGTTTGATTCCCAACACCCACATGGTGGCTATCAACTGTAACTCCTGCCAGGGGAATCCAATGCCCTCTTTTGACCTCCTCAGACATTCCAGGCACAGGTGCACTCACATACATGTAGGCATTATACTCATACATATAAAAATAATAACATATTTTAAAACAAAATGTACCAAATACATACAATAGAGTATTATTCAGCCTTACAAAAGAAATTCAGACAGTGCTGACCCTGTGCTAAGTGAAATAAGCCAGTTACAACAGGGCAAGTACCAAATGATTCCATTTATGTGAGGTACCTAGGCTCATTAGATTTTCAGACACAGAAAATAGAATGGTGGTTTCTAGGGGGTTGAGGGGAATGGGAAGTTAAGTGTTTAATTTAGGACACAGTTTTAGTTTTACAAGATGGACAAGTTCTGGTACATGCAGATGGTGGTGATGGTTAAGCTGTGAGAATATAGTTAAAATGCCCCTGAGCTGGCACATGAACAGGGAGAAATGGTAGGTTGTATGCTGTATGAATTTTAATACCAAGATAAAAGATATGTATTGATTCAATTTGGCTTATTTATTGGCATTTACCATGAGCACAGGATCCTTCTACCTACATCTGGGCTGCAGCAGGAATCACAGCAAGTGTTATCTCCATGGGTCTCAGGAGAAGGAACAACAGACACTGTGAAAAGAAAACCTAGAGGGAGGTGGGAGGTGTGGCATAAAGAACCATGTGACGTCAGGTTGTTGAGGAGCCATGGGCACCTCCATGAGAATGGCTCTCATCCCTGGGGCATAGGCTTGAGCTACCATGGAAGCCAACCAGAGGGAAGGTTGGCAGGCAGGCCACCCCTACAGGCTGATATGTTGGGCTGTGGGGAGGGAGCCTCAATTGGTATGTGGTGGGAGTCCCTCACAGGTCTAAGTAGGAGTGTGGCATGGACTGAATGGCATCTTAAAAGATGTAATCCGGATCTGAGATCTCCTGAGCCCAGCGGAGGGAAGAGGGGGAGACAGGTAGGAACTGGGTGCCTCGGCGAGCTGATTGTTGATCCTTTTGTCCTGCTGTCTTTGGTTTGATTGGCCTTTGTGGCTGTGAGGTTGGAGTTATCCTCCCAACTGGGATTAAAGGTGTGGTCTTTGGCTTGATTGGATCTTGTGGCTGTGGGGGCGGAGTTATCCTCCCAGCCGGTATTACAGGCAGGCTTGTGTGACTCTTGAGATTTGAGATCTCCTGAGAGCCCAGCAGGAAAGGTGGCCGGGGGGGGAAGGGGGCATGGGCTGAAGAGCCCGCCGGCCTCCCCCCCTCCTCGCGGCAAGCTTAGGAATTAGCGAAGAAGCATCTTGGAATGGAGGCAAGCAAAGCAAGGCCTTCAACACAGTAGAGGCATTTAGATCACAAATTGGGAATACAGGCAGGGAGAAGCCCATAGTGCCGGTCACGAAGAAGAGACAACTCTGGAAAGGGGCAGGATAATCCAACACCAAGTTCTACCAACCCTAGGAAGGGACTCCTGCTATGAGGATCCCTCGTGGGGATTCCCCAGGACACAGACATCAGAAACACAATTGGAACATACTTAAAGAGCTACAAGATAAAGAGAACAAAAGTAAAAGTATCAAGAAAGAGAATGAGGAACTCAAGACCAAGGAGAGGAGAGATGAGCAAGCTCCATGAAGGAATAGAAACACTGAAAAGATCCCATGCTGAAAAGAAAAAGAAACCAACCAGTGACAAAATGCTAAAAAAGATCAAGAAGCTCCAAAAAGAAATAGAAACACTAAAAAGAAAGCAGAAAGGAAAATAGAAAAGAAATCAAACACTCCATCCATCAAGAAAAGGAATGAAAAAAGCCTCAGAAGAGAATGAGGAAGCAGAACAAAAATCAGACCTGGAGGATAACACAGAACAACTAAAACCTCAAGAAAGATATGAAAATTTAAAAATACAACAAAAATGAACAACCAGGAGCTGGGACACTATGAAAAGATCAAACCCCCGCATCATAGGAAAGAGGAAAGGAGAAGAATCCCAAGAGAATGGTATTGATCAGATCTTCAATAGAATAATAGATGAAAACTTCCCCAAACTAAAAAAGAAAACCAAATACCAAACAGAAGCAACATAGAACTCCCAACAGACAAGATCAGAAAAGAAATTCCACGCCACACCATAGTTAAAATGCTAGACACCCAAAACAAAGACAAAACCCTTAAAGCCAAAGAGAAAAACAAGTGTATAAGGGGAAAACCCATCAGAATACAACGACTTCTCAACGCAAACTATGAGAGCAAGAAGAACCTGGAGGAAAGCATTCCCAGTGTTAGGGGACAATAGATGCCAACCCAGTTTAAGAACTATACCCACAAAAATGTTCAATCTAGTGGAAGGAGAGAGGAAAATCTTCCATGACATAAACAACTTGAAAAGAATACATGTCCGGAAACCAACCCTTCAGAGAATACTTGAAGCAATTCAAAGAACAGAGAAAGGAGCAACCACCCCAGGCACCTAGAAGGAGAAATCAATAAAAGATAACTGCAAACTGCAGAAGTAAAACCTAAATCAAAACCGCAGATGGTAATAAGGCAAAAGGAAGCAACACAAACCTATCAGTCTAAATCTTAAATATTAATGGACAAATTCCCCATTCAAAAGACATAGACTGGGAATGGATTAGGAAACAGAATCCATCGTATATGCTGTCTACAAGAAACATCTTACCTTCAAGGAAAAGCACCACCTTAAAGTGAAGGGATGGAAAAAAATATTCCAAGCAAATGGTACCAAAAAGAAAGCAGGTGTTGCTATTTTAATAGTGGATAAAATAGACTTCAAAGTAAAAGAAATCAGAAGAGACAAAGAAGGCCATTACATTTGTCATCAAAGAACAACACCACCACCAAAGATTTCACACAATTATAGAATATATATGCCCCAAATTCTGGGTGCACCAAACTTTATAAGACAATTCTCCAGGACCACAAGTCACAGACTAATAACCCCAGTACAACCTCATAGTGGGAGATTTCAATACCCCACTGAGCCCTTTGGATAGGTCAACAGACAAAAAATAAACAGAGAGACATCTGAACTGAATGATATGATACACCCAAATGGACCTCATAGACCTCTACCAAACATTCCATCCCTAATACCAGAGAAAACACTTCTATCAGCACCCACAGAACATTCTCCAAAACGACCACATCCTGACACAGAAGAAACCTCTACAAATACAAAAAGATTGAATTAATTTCATGCATCCTTCAGACCACAGTGCATTAAACTCAAATCAACACCAGGACAAGCCCTCCTGCCTACAAGAACACATGGAGACTAAACAACACACTCTTGAATAATGAATGGGTCAAGGAAGAGATAAAGAATAAAACATTCCTGAACTGAATGATAATGACATACAACAAACAAAACCTTGGGAACTTAAAGCAGTCCTGGGATACTAAGCTAAGAGGGAATTTTTATAGCCCTGGGTGCCTACATTAGAAAAACAGAAAGAGACAAGTGAATGATCTAACAAAAAGCTAAAAAAAAGCCTTGAGAGCAACAACAGATAAACCCTAACACACAGACAGGAAGAAATAACAAAAATCAGAGCAGAAATCAATAAATAGAAACAAAGAAAACAATACAAAAAATCATGAACCAAACGTTGGGTTCTTTGAAAGAATAAACAAGATAGACAACCTCTAGCCCAGTTAACCAAAAGAAAAAGAACAACTCCAAATCAATACACTCTGTGAAAAATGAAGGGAAATATCACAACGGGGACAGAGAAAAGATCAGAAAATTATATGGGAATATAAAAGAAAACCTAAATTCTACCAAGTTTGAAAACTTAGAAGAATATGAATATCTGAAATCTGGGAATCACCAAAGCTTGGTCAAGAAGAGACCAGCAGCTTAAACAGAACCCAGAACATATGAAGAAATAGAGGATGGTAGTAAGGAAGCCCCCAACTAAAAAAAGCCCAGGCCAGACGGTTTCACAGCAGAATTCTATAAAACATTTCAAAAAGGACCTACAAACCATTATTTCTTGAAACGTTTTTAGAGAGTATACACATAGTGAATGATCTCCCAAATTCTTCTATGAAGCCAACATCACTCTATTAACCAAAACAAGGCAAAGATCCACTAAAAAGGAGAATTAAGACCCATCTCCCTCATAAACACAGATTGCCAAAATTTCTAAACAGAATACTGGCAAATCGCATACAGACCCACATCAAGAAGATCATCCATCAATGACAAAGTTGGATTCATACCAGAGATGGCAGGGATGTTCAACATATGAAAAAGTCAATAAACATCAAACACATAATGGAATCAAAGACAAAAACCACACCATCATCTCATTGATGCTGAAAAAGCCTTTGACAAAATCCAGCCATCCCTTCAGGCTTAAAGTCCTAGAGAATGTGGATTGGGAGGGATCATTCCTCAATGTAATCAAAGCCCATTACAGGAAACCCACAGCCAAATATATCATGTCGTAGTTGTGTCTCCATTGCTGTGACAAAAACTGACCAAACCAACTGGGGAGGAAAGGGTTATTCAGCTTACATCTCCCAGGTCACAGATCATCACTTAGGGAGCTCAAGGCAGGAACTCAGGGCAGGAACCTGGAGGCAGGAGCTGAAGCACAGGCCATGGAGGAGTGAGTGCACTGGCTTGCTAATCTCTCTGGCTCTGCTCAGCTACCTTCTTATACTGTCACTGCTCAACAATCAAGACAAACACCACATGTGGCCACAGGCCAATCCAATGGAGCAATACTCCCAACGAGGCTCCCTCAACCCAGTGTGGTCAAGTTGACACCAAAGCTATCCAGCACACATCCTAAATGGGGAAATGACAGAAACATTCCCTTTAAAGTAGGAACTCTGCAAGATGCCCCCTGTCACCAATCCTCTTCAATATAGTGCTTGAACACTTGCTAGAGCAATAAGGCAAGAAAAGGATATTAAAGGAGTACTATGGAAAAGAGGAAGTCAAAACATCCCTATTGGCTGATGATAGGATTGTTTACTTAAGGGATGCAAAAAACTCCACCAAAAACTCTAGAAATGATTAACAGCTTCAGCAAAGTGGAAGGATACAAAAAAACCTTAAAAAACAATGGCCTTTCTTTATACCAATAACAAGCAAATGGAGAAAGAATTCAAAGAGACTTCCCACTCACAATAGCCCAAAAAATAAATATACCTAGGACAAACCTAACCAGAGACACCAAGACTCACAACAAAATTTAAACCCGTTGAAGAATTGAAGAAGACCTCAGAAGATGGAAAAACCTCGCCATGCTCATGATTGGGAAAATTAACATTGTAAAAATGTCCATTTACCAAAACTCTTGTATAGATTTAACGCAATCCCAATCAAAATCCCCAAGAGTTTCACAGGCTTGGAAACAAAAGTCTTAAATTCATTGGAAAAACAAAAGACCCCGAAGTAGCCAAATCACCCCTGAGTGAAAAGAGCTACACAGGAGGGATCTCTATACCAGATTTCAAACTATACGACAAGGGCATAGTCATAAAACAGCCTGGTACTGGCAAAAAACAGACCTGTTAACCAATGGAACAAAACCGAAGATCCAAATCTGAGCACATACAATTTCAGCCATCCATATTTGACAAGGGGGCCAAGAAACCACAATGGAGAAAAGACAGCATCTTCAGCAAGTGGTGTTGGCAAAACTGGATCACCACTTGTAGAAGAATGAAATTAAACCCCTACCTCTCGCCCTGTACAAAAGTCAACCTCCAGATGGATTAAAGACCTCAACTTGAAACCCCAAACTCTGAAGGTATAGAAGAAAAACTTGTACAGACTACAAGACATAGGCATAGGAAAAACTTCCTAAATCAGACAGCAGCTGCACAAGAATATCGACAATTGACAAATGGGCCTCTTAAACTCAAAAGCTTCTGTACATCAAAAGAAACAATCAAGGAAGTGAAGAGAAATCCCACAGAGTGGGAGGAAACCTTCACTGCAGATAATCTGACAAAGCATTGATTTCCAGAATATAAACTACAGCTAAAAAATATCAAAAAACAAAAAAAAGAAAACAAATGAACCCACTCAATAGATGGAGCAAAGAACTAACAGAGAACTTCACAAGTGAGAATTAGAGATGTCGAGAAACACCTCAGAACTGTTCAACACACTAATCATTAAGGAAATGCAAATGAAAACCACTTAAATTATCACTTACCCAATACGACTGGCTAGGATCAAGAAAACAATATACCAAGTGCGTGAGAGGTTGTGGGGAAAGGGGAACACTCATCCATGCTGGTGGGAATGTAAACTCGTACAGCCACATGGAAAGCAGTGTGGAGAACCCTTGGAAGACTTGGAATGAACTTCCACCCGACCCAAGCCATACCATCCTGGCATGTACCCTCAAGACTTGCCACCACAGAGATACATGGCACGGCCATGTTTATTGCAGCTCTCTCACAAAAGCAAGGAGCTGGGAACACAACAATGCCCCCAACGGACGAGTGGATAGAGAAAATGTGGTACACTACACAATGGAGTTCTATGCACGAGTAAAGAAAGACACATCACGAGCTTTGCAGGAAAATGGCGGAGCTAGAGAACATCATGTTCAGTGAAGTAACACAGTCCCAGAAAAACAAATGACGAGTGGTATCCCTCATCGTGGAGCTAGTGCCAATTACCCAGTTGTAAGTATTCTCTTGTGTAGGGGCCCCCTGAGCTTTTGTACAAAGCAGTTGGCATAATGCATTTTGGAAACAACAGCAACAACAACAACAGAAAAGACTGCATCAAAGAACTGACTGAAACAGTGANATATCTTACTCCAATAGACTGGCTAGATCAAGAAAAACAAATGATACCAAGTGCTGGAAGGTTGTTGGGGAAAGGGGCACACTCCACTGCTGGTGGGAATGTAAACTCGTAACAGCCACTATGGAAAGCAGTGTGGAGAACCCTTGGAAGACTTGGAATGAACTTGCCACCCGACCCAGCCATACCACTCCTGGGCATGTACCTCAAGACTTACGCCACCACAGGATACATGCTACGGCCATGTATTGCAGCTCTCTTCACCATAGCAAGGAGCTGGACCAACCCAAATGCCCTCAACTGACGAGTGGATAGAGAAAATGTGGATACATCTACACAATGGAGTTCTATGCAACGCAGTAAAGAAAGACGACATCACGAGCTTTGCAGGAAAATGGTGAGCAGAGAACATCATGTTCAGTGAATTACACAGTCCCAGAAAAACAATACGAGTGGTATCCCTCATCTGTGGATGCTAGTGCCAATTACCCAGTTGTAAGTTATTTCTTGTGTAGGGCCCCCTGAGCTTTTTGTCAAGCAGTTGGGATAATGCATTTTGGAAACAACCGCAACAACAACAACAACAGAAAAGACTGCATCAGAAGAACTGACTGAAACAGTGAACTTCGCTCAAAACAGTACAAACTTCCCATGGACAATATTGAGAAAGACTAAGAGATGAAAGCATGTTTGGCAGAATGCATGAGCTTGGCGGGGTGGGGGAATGGGTGGGGACACGGGTCTAGATTTGTTAAAAAATAAATTAAAAAAAAAAACAAAAAAAGTTTTTTATTAATCCTAGTATACATGGAGCTGAGGCAGAGGATCTCGGAATTGAGGTCAGCCCTGAGATATGTCTCAAAAAAAAAAAAAAAAAAAAAAAAAAAAAGATTTTTGTGGCTGGATTTGTGGCTTGGTGGAAGAGGGCTTGTTGAATCCTCAATGCTGTCAAAAACAGGAAAACCTTCTTCTTGACTCTTACCTGGGGCCATGGATTCCTGCTCCTGGCTGTGTCCCCAGAGGCCTGTGCAGAGACCTCAGGCCTGATGTCTGTGATAACCCATGCTGCACAGGGTGTTTGGTGGGCTGCTGTGGGTTTTCCCTAGACGTGCTGCACAGCTTTCTGTGCATATGTGACTTGATTCTCCCTGCGTGGGGGTCCTGGGGTGACACCACAGGAGGAATGTTTTAAGGAACAAATTGCAGACAGACAGGTGGTGTGGCACCCGAAGCACTGAGGCCAGGCAGCCACGTTGCAAGGCCGGGCCACTGGACAGGGCTTTGGTTGCTCTTTGCTTCCTTAACAACAGTGGAGTGGTATGAAAACCTGAGACAGTCCGGGCAGGCTGTTGGGAGGAAAAATGACATCAATTTTCACTCTATTACCATGTAAAACAGACAACAAGCATCTCTCTGGTTACCCCTGAAAAGAGCCCAGTGTTAGAGTGCTCATTGGCTGCCCCAGGAGATTCCTTCAACACACATGGCTAGGCTACCCCCAGTCTCAGATGCAGGGGGTCTGGGAGGCTCATTTTCAACTCATGCCCAGGACCTCCCTCAGAGGCCCTGTGCTAGAGAAGGTATCCTCTACTTTTAGGGATGGAGTCTCAATGATGCTGTGTGGGCTCCCTTCCCCGTCTGTCCCCATCCCCTGCTCCTTCAATGGTCCCTGTCTGCCACTACCCCGTCTCTGTGTCCCCAGGTCCCCCAACTGGGAAAGCTACAGTCTAGTGTTGGCAGCGGGTTCACCTGCTCACCCCCCAGACTGCCAAGGAAATGTGACAAAGGCAGCCAGGGCTCTGAACACTGGCTGGGACACAGCCAGAACTAGACCTTGGGGACAGATTTTCCAGACAATGGCTGCCCTGCTCCACACCCCACCAGGTGTCCCCCTGAGCACCAGGCACTGCTGCCTCCTAGACTTCTCCTGAGCACTACTTTCCATAGGAAAAAGAGACGGGGCAGCTCGCCTGTTGTCTCAAGCTTGCACCTGGGTTTGTGGGTGTTGTCAGATGTTTATCTGGCTCACTTGGCCTAGAGGGAGCCCTGGAGAGAGATCCTGTGGCCACCCTGCCCTGCCCTGTGTCCTTCAGAGCTCTATGAGTGAGTGCTGCGAGCAGCAGGTGACAGAGTGATTAGCCGTGGTGGTCAGGTTCTGCCAGCTAAAGTTTTCAAAAATGAATTAAGCTGGCCGGGCGTGATGGCGCACGCCTTTAATCCTAGCACTTGGGAGGCAGAGACATGCGGATCTCTGTGAGTTCGAGGCCAGCCTGGTCTACAGAGTGAGTTCCAGGACAGCCAGAGCTACAGGGAGACCCTGTCTCAAAAAAGACCAAAAAAAAAAAAAAATGAATTAAGCTTTTTAATTGTGAAATATAGAAGTAACAGAGAATTTGTGTGCACAACTCAATGATGTTGAGTATGTTCACTCCATTGTCCAGGCCAGCCTCCAAGATGGTCTCATTTTATGGAACTGATACCCCCACGAACACTTCTCTGTTTTACCCTCTTCCAAGCCTCTGGGTCTTGAGGCTTTCTTCTTCCGTCTCACATCACACGTTTGCACATTCATTCCAAGGGAAGCAAGCGAGCCTTAAAGCATGGAATGCATGTGGTTCTGGACTAATCTCAGCCTGGCAAGAAGTCAGTGGCTCATTCTGACAGTGGAGCTTGTCCTGTGATGTTGCTCTGTCTGATGCTCTTAGTCATTCCCTGCAGGTTCTTCACTCTCCACGTAGCCCACCAGAACACCACCAAGGAGTACTTCACCATATTATTGTTTTACTTAAGTAATTAATTTTAAAAACTTGAGACATGGTCACATGGTGAAGCCCATTCTGTCCTGGAACTTACTCCTGTATGTCAGGCTAATCTTGAAATTTGACTTTCTTGCGTTAGCCTCCTAAGTACTTGGATTATAGGTATGTCTGGCTTTACATCATCATCATCATCATCATCATCATCATCATTATTATTATTATTTTGTTTTGTTTTTGTTTTTTGGTCTTTTCGAGACAGGGTCTCTCCATAGCCCCAGCTGTCCTGGAACTCACTGTGTAGACCAGGCTGGCCTTGAACTCACAAAGATCAGCCTGCCTCTGCCTCACAGGTGATAGGATTAAAGGCATGTGCCACCATGCCCGGCTATTATTATTATATTATTTTGGTCTTTTTGAGACAAGGATCTCCCTTTGGTCCCAGTTGGCCTGGAGCTCACTATGTAGACCAGGCTGGCCTTGAACTCACTTCTGAAATCCACCTGCCTTTGCTTCCCAAGTGCTGGGAGCAAAGGTATGCACCACCATGCCTGGCTTGGCTTCACATTATTTTATTTATTTACTTATTTATACATGTCTCCTTGTAGCCCCAGCTGGCCAGGAACTCACTCTGTAGATCAGGTTGCCCTCAGTCTCAATGAGATCCACTTGCCTCTATATCTCCATTGCTAGGATTAATAAAGTTATATACCACTACACCTAGTTATTTTATTTTATTTTTTGCTTTATTTTTTTATGTGTATAAATGTTTTGCCTACATGTAGGTGCCCCTCATGTATGCAATGCCCATAAAGGTCAGAAGGAGGCATCAGATCCCCTGGAACAGGAGTTATGGACAGTTGTCAGCTACCATGTGGATGCTGGGAACTGACCCAAAGTCCTCTGCAAGAGCAGCAAGTGCTGTTAAGCACTGAGCCATCTCTCCAGCCCCTTATTTTAGTTTATTTATTATTATTTATTTAATGTGTGTGTGTGTGTGTGTGTGTGTGTGTACACTCACACATGCTGCAGTGTAGGCTTGCCCTGGAGGCAAGTGCCTTTACTTGGTGAACTGTCTCTCCGGCCTGCCTGCATACCATTTCTTAAAATCTGTGATATTCTTGAATATCTTTGGTATTTGGCTGGTGGTAATGTTACAGGTGTTGTGGACTGATTTATTTTTTGGTCCTGGGGATGGAACCTGGGCCTTCCTGCATGCAGCGTACCTGCTCTCCCACTGAGCCATACCTGCAGCCCACATGTTGCTTAGACTGCCTTTTATAACCAAACCCTGTGCACCTGGAATTTTCTCCTTCATAACATCAAGCTTTCATTTTTCTGAATTTTCATGTTTGGCACTGATGTGTACCAGTTTAGGCCCAATCTTCATCCTGAGTATTTCAGCAAAAAAAATTATTGAGTTAGAGCCATTGGGAGGTTCTTGAAATACCCAAACATGTATTCTCCCTTTCTTTCCACAGGGTTGGGGATACATAATGAAGACCTGACTTCAGAATTGGCTTATAGATGGCCCAGCATGAGAAAGGGACAACTATTTTGTACTTTAGGACAGGATTTTTAAGGGGAGGGGCACTAAGAACAGAGTATGTAAATATGTCCTATTTTCTTGTGAGAAATAATATTGAGTTACATGAAGACAGATTTTATTTAACATAACAGCAACTTTTGGTGCATAAGGGCCAAGATGTAGCACAGCTAATTCTGTGTCACACAGATGCTTACAGTATGCTGGCCTGGCTTGCAGGCTTAGTGGTGTGTGGATGGCCAGCTATGATTGGCCTGAGCTGACCCTGGCTTTGCTGTTGATGAGTTGAGCCCTAAGCTCAGCACCAAGGGGAGAAAGTTTTAATGCTCTCAGTAGAAAAATTCCCCACCTGGGTTATGCTTATGATAGTAAACCCAAGTAGAATAATCAAGCAGTTCTCAGCCGTTCCCACCCTATCCTGAAACTACTGTCTCCACCCAACCTCCCAGAGCCCTGCACTTTTTTTTTTTTTTTTTTGAGACAGGGTCTTCCTTTAGTCCCAGCTGACCTGGAGCTTGCTCTGTAGACCAGGCTGGCCTTGAACTCACAGAGATCTGCCTGCCTCTGCCTCCTGAGTGCTGGGATTACAGGCATGTGCCACCACGCCGGGCACATGTGTGGAGGTCAGAGGACAACTTTCAGGAGTTTGATTCTCACCCTCCACCTTGTTGTGGCAGGGTCTCTCTTGTTATTGCTGCACTGCATAACCCAGCCTATGTGGCCTGCATACCATCCAATGATTCTCCTGTCTCTGGCTCCTATCAGGAGATAGGACTTCTGGAATTACAGATGTGTACCATTGCATACAACTTCTTTATGTGAGTGTTCCAAGAATTGAACTTGGGCTATCAGGCATCATCCCAAATCTCCATCCAGAACATCACTGTATTTTTAAATTTTTATCTTTTTATTTTTCTTTATTTTTAGGTATACAACATGTTTCAGCACCATAGCCTCGGGATTAAAATTAACATTCAAGTCACCAAGCTCGTCCTGCTACAACAACGCCCAGTAAGTCCCCAGGGACACCTTTCAGAGCAAGCAGAGAATTTAATGGGGGTCAAGGCTTCCCATTGCTGCGATGGCTAAGGAGGGCTCTAGGCAGCTGTCTGGCTTGTTCACCCTCTTGGCTTTGAAGGTAGCACCAGAGGGAGAGGGAAGATAGTGTCTGGGGTCACACCATGGTGGGTCTGCTGACGGCTTAGAACCTCAAGGGAACCCTGAGCTGTGGGCTCAAGCACATCTCCCTCCACTCCTGGAAGTCTTGCTTAAGGCTTGCAGATATGTCTGCAAACCTGGAGGAGGTCACAGAAACATGACTTACCTCTGGAACTTACACTCCTCCTAGACTCAGCATACCCGTGTTCCTGCTTTTTTCAAATAAGTGCGCCCCCCCCCCCCTTTTAATGACAGATCTTTCCTGGGGAGACATAAAACATATCCACTCACCCCAGATAGCAAACCCATGACAGACCAAAGTAATGCTTGCACCAATATCCACTTGGTGAAGCAACCGGTTTTTATTGTTACTGTTAGTGAAACAGGAGGGTAGGCGGGATTACTGCAGGGAGTAGGGGTAACTCAGAAGCAGCCGTATTACTGTAAGCCCACCAGCACGGGTGGCCGTTCAGAAAGCTGTGACCCCAGAGCTCTCTGCAGTTTGCAGGAAGCTCCCCTGGTGAGGACCTCTCCTCTGCAGACTTTCCCTCCACCGGTTCTCCCTTTTATCGACCTATGGAGGAGAACCTTTCAAAGTTTCTGCTTTCCCAGACATGTGACCTTTTGTTTGCCTGCTGAGTCTCATGGCCTCACCCACTCTCCTAGAGGGAATTTTTTTTTTCCCAGAGGAACTGCCATGCAGTCCCACAAACCAGTGCTGCCTGTAAGGGGAAGCAGTTGATAGGAAGCTGGGGGGATGTGCTTGATTTCCTAGACCGTTGTCATCTCTGTGAGCGCCTCTCTCCTCCTTAACGTCCACATCATGGTCTTCTGGAGACTCTGGCTTCCCAGATTGCTCTGTCTCTGACTGGCCCCTCAATTTCTTTCAGGCCAAGCTGTCCATCGGGCACCATGGCGAGCGGTCCCTGGAGAGCTTCTGTTACTGGCAGAACGAGGAATATGGAGGAGCACGGTACCTCGGTAACAACCAGGTGCCAGGAGGGAGGGATGATACACCTCCTGTAGACGCTGCTGTGTTTGTGACCAGGTAAAGCTGGAGCCAGCTTCTCACTGACACACAAGAGGGAAGAGACATTCCCCTTTTGAGAGCGCATTAGGAACCGAGACTTGGAAATCAAGCCTTTGTCTACTTGCTTTGGCTTTGGTTTCCTTGCTAGTCACATGGCAATTATTGATAGGTTCAGCCTCTGAAGGCTGAGCATAAACTAAGCTATTGCCTGCAAAGCAGCCCTAGCCTACGGCATTAGCTATCATTGGTCCTATTGTCAGTAGTAGAAGAATGCTGAAACTTCCTAGAGATTCACGTACTTCCCTACTACCTACCAAATAGCAAGCGGATGAGAGAGAAGCTGAGAGAGGTTTTGGCCTCCTGTAATGGAGGAGAGTGGACACTGTGAGTTGCCTGGGTGGACACTGGGAGAGTGGACACTGTGAGTTGCCTGTGGGAGGAGCTCTGGGTGAGCTCATGGGTGACCCGCAAAGCCTTGTAGGACATGCCTTTGACAGGACCATGCAGACCCCTGGAGAACTCAAGTGTTTCCGATGCCCATGGGAGTCATATGCAGACTGAAGAAGATGGGGGTGAGGTGCTTCTTTCTCAGCTATTAGGACTGTGCTTCTAGATTGAAAAGCTCAGCAATGAACAACAAAAGCCCAGGGCAGCCTCCAAAGCAGCTAAGCGCTGTGTTGCTGTGTTTTCCTGGTGTAACTACAGCCAGTAACCACAAGGAGGTGACCCAAAGTAGTACTAGTTTACTCCCTTACATTCTGGAGCCTACCTGTATGTTCAAAGTGAGGGTGTGACAGGGCCGCACTCCTCCCTAAATCCTCTAGGGGAGGAGCCTTCCATTCTTCTTAGCTTCTGGTGGCAACTGCTGGCCTTGCAAATGTTGGCTTGTGGAAAACCTCACTTGCGGCTCCCTGCCACCATCACATGGCCTTCTCCCTATGTCCTTCTGTGTCCAGATTGTCCTTATAAAAGGACACCAGTCTGTGGATTAGGACTTTAACCCACTGTGACCACATCTTAACTGAGTTTTATCCTCAATGACACTCTCCAAGTAAAATTACATTAATGGGCGTCTTGCCCTATCTGTTCTGGGGACACAGTTTTTTAACCACAGACACAGATGTGGCTCTTGCATTTCCCCCATCTCTCATACCATGTCTGGCTGATTTGCTCTAATGATGCGTGTAAAATTGTAATGTGTTCACACCCAAATTCCTCTCTATAAAATGCAGAAATACTTCTTAATTGAATCCGTTGGATTAGCTATACTAAATTTCATTAGAGTTGTTGCTGACATATCACATTTGAATTTTAAGAATTACACTTTTTAATTTAAAGAAATTTCCAAATGTCATGCTTTATTTTCTTATCTGTAGTAAATTTGTGGAAGGAAGAATTTATTCTATATTTAGCTTAAAGACAGCCTGCTTCTCCAGGAAAAGTTCAGTCCTAGTTAATATTTTGTTTTGAATCAAAATAGGCTCTTTGGTTGTGTTTACTGGGCCGTGTGCTGTAAATTTCTGGCTCTGATACCCAGCAATGCAGTTCCCTTTTCTTCAAAAATTCAGAACACGGGGAAGAGAGCCCAGCTGGTAAAGTGCTTGCTGAACAGTCATGAGGACCTAGTTCAATCCCCAGAACCCATGTTAAAAAGTCTGTAATTGGGGATGGATAGATGACTCAGTGGTTAAAGCACTTGCTCTGCAAGCATAAGTATCAGAGTGGGGATCCCCAGAACCCACACATGCCCAGTGAGTGTGGTAGCCTATTTGTAATTCCAGCCTTAGAAGGTAAAGATGGAATTGCCAGGACAAGCTGATTGGTGAAACTAGCCATATTGATGAGCTCTGGATATGACTGAGAGACCCCGCCTCAATGAGTAAGGAGGAAGAGCAATCAAAGATGTAGACATCAACCTCCTGCTTCCATGTGCATGTGCAAACACATGCAGGCATGACACCCCCATGTGCCCACACACATGCAAACACATATGTACATATGTATATCACACACATACATACAACCAGATACACATAAATCCACATCATGTACTTTGCCACTACCATACCCCAATCAAACACCTAATTCCTCTAATAGAAGATTCATCAGTTGCCAGTCCCTGGGGTTGAAATGTTTTCTGTTGGCATCCTGGTCCCTGTGAGAACACTTGCTGCTTGTATGGGATGTGATTAAAAGTATAATGGGATGTTTTGGAAACAGTTCAGTAATTCTTTGGCTGTGGCTGGATCGGTAGCCGCATGCATGTTGCCTGTCTAGACTTGTCCGTCTGTCCTCCAGTGAGTGCTGGGAGCATCCAGGGCCCCTTCCCTGGGAGTGCTGGCTTCCCATGCTCACTATCCAGAGGCTGCCATCACTCACTTGGAAGTGGCATTTGGGGTCAGTGGAGCTTTCTATAGAAAACCCTAAGGATTGCAGTGATGGAGAGAAGGAAGTATATTTCAAGAGAGGATTCTACTTGGTGACCAAGGAGCAGTCGGGAGAAGCCATGTTGAGACTTAAAGATAACCATAAATTATATGATTTGTTTTCTACATGATAGTTAAATTAAGTCTAAAAGCCCTTCCTAGATATGAACTTCTTTTAAACAACCTCATTATTAGCATTTGCAGCTAAGCTTCCAGTGTCCCTAATTTGAAAGTGGCTTTTATAAACACCATGTAAAACGTATGAGTTATGATGTTTGTTAAAACTATTACTAGTTTAGGGTACTTTTCTCCTATATTGGAAAGCTTTTGGTTTTCCTGCTGTTTCCTTTTATTAGAAGCTAATAAACATGTTCATAGCTTACCCATTTTACTAATTGCATTTCTGTGGTGAGAATATTTCAAATCTACATACCAGTTTTCAAGTATACAATACATCAACTATATTCAAAGTAAATGGTAGATCTCCAGAAGTGGAGAGAGCCCTTGTAAGTGATCTCTTTGGGGGAATGGAAAGCATTTTTTTCCAGGGGCAATAAATGTCATCACAATCAGAACTGATGTAACTTCTGAACTAGCTGATTTTGTTTTGTTTTGTTTTGACTGAACTTTTGTGTATTTCACATAGAACATCTTGATCAATCTTAACCATCTTTATATTCCCTTCCCCATTGGTACCCTCTCACAGCAACCCCACCCCACCTGAAAATGGTACATCCTTTTTTTAAAATTTTTATTTATTTCTGTATGTGTAGGAATGTACTGTCTGCATGCAGGTTTGTGCACCTGTGTTGTACAATGCCGCGGAGGTCAGAAGAGGGTGTCGGACTCCCCTGGAACTGGAGTTCTCCTGGAATTGGAGTTTCAGATGGTTCTCGGCCACCATGTGGGTGATGGGGATCAAACCTGGGTCCTCTGTAAGAGCAGTCGGCGCTCTTAACCACTAGGCCATCTCTCCAGCCCGAAATTTGTACATTCTATCATTTGTGTTAAAGGCTATTGTGCCAAATTAGTGTCTCTGGACTTTCCTCAGTGCAAGGTCATCCACTGAGGTCTAGTCAGCCCATTCAGTGTCCCTTGCTGTAAGATCAGCTCTCCCTTACTCAACAGTAATCAGCTGCCAATATTTCTTCAGCTAAGATTGGGGTCTACTGCTCATTTACTCAGTTCCAGGATGGGTTTTTGTCTGTATGAGTTTGCATGGGTCTTGTTGGATGCTGACACCATTGTGTAGGCTCATATGAGCAGAGCCCCAGAAGCTTGTAGGATTCTATTTTCATATGGTCATAAACTTCCTCCCTGGCTCTTAAAATCTTTCTGCCTCCTTTCTGCAATGTTCCCCGAGCCCTGGGTGAGTAAAGCTTAATATAGGAGTCCTGTCCAAGGACCCACACTCTGCAGACTCTTATTCTCTACACTTTGGCCATTTGTGACCTTTTGTGTTCCTGGCCCTCTGCTGCATTAGAGAGCTTCATTGATGAGAATGAGAGATGCATTAGTGTCCTCTTTACCCCTTGTTCTATGTTGTATGAGTCTTATGTGTAGAGGTTGCCTTGTAGATGTTCCACATAGGCTCAGGCAATTCACAATATTTATGTGTGATGAGTAGTGGTACTCTGTAATAGTCTGTGTCTGACACAAAAGAAACTTCTTTGATGGGTGGTGCCTGGGATACTTGACTGTAAATATAAGGATACATATTTTGTGCTTGGTAAGAAATTACATTAGCCTAGGGTTGTGACAGCCTTGGGAGTTTCTCTAAGATCTATGACCTCTCTATCCATGTGTATCTGGCTGTGTTTATGGTACCACCCATGAGTTTCCTCCCATTGAGTGGGCTTTTTAAATCCAATTAGGTACCTGTTGATTGCCCCCAAGATAAAAGTGCCATTACTGCACCAATGTCATATGCTATGATGGTCATCAATGTGTTTATTTGATCTTAAAGTTGGTGTTGGACCGTTGATTGGTGTTTTCCCTTAGAAGCTTGTGTAGTGTTCTCCAAAGCTATGAGAGATAGACTTCAGAGTAAGTGGCTTCCAGGTGAGTTCCAGCTCCATTGCTCCAAATCCAGTCTCTCGTATGTCCTGTCTTCAGAACCTTCAAGTTCTGGGAGGCAATCAAGGACTGTGGCAATAGCCTGTGTAATTTTGGGAGTCTCTCGGACTACCCTGGCCAACAACTAAAGGAAGATTTCTTCTTGTATAGACTTCACTTATGTACCTGAACTCATGTTGGGATAGTGTATGTGTAATTTTTCATTAGATTGTTAGACTAATATGATTCCTCTGGTTTTTCATGCTAGCTAGGTAGGCATTATTTATCTCCCCTCTTTCCCTGTCTAACCCTCCCTCCATGCCCTCCCCATTTAAAGTATACCCATTTCCCCCATTTCTCCCTTGATAATACTAGTCTCCTATGGTCCCACCTCTCTTGAGCTACTAGAGAGAATAGTAAGAGACATATGTTACTAAGGGAGAGATGGACAAAATGGGGGTATTTAAATGGGAAGGGGGAGCAAAGGTTATACAAGGAAATTTGGGAATTAGCTCTTTTATACAAAAAAAAAAAAAACAAAACCCAGGTGCCAGGCGCGGTGGTGCATGCCTTTAATCCTAGCACTTGGGAGGCAGAAGCAGGTGGATCTCTGTGAGTTCAAGACCAGCCTTGCCTACATAGTGAGTTCCAGGACAGCTGGGGCTACAGGAAGACCCTGTCTCAAGACACAAACACACAGAGAGAGAGAGAGAGAGAGAGAGAGAGAGAGAGACACAGACAGAGACAGACAGAGAGAGAGGGAGAGATAACTAGGCACTGCAGTGCACACCCATAATCCCATCACTTGGGAGGTAGATGCAGGAGGGTTAGTAGTTCAAGCTCATCCTTGCCTACATAGTAAGTTTGAGGCCAGCTTAGGCTATCTGAGGCCCTGCTTTAAAGAACACCCTGGCTGCAGCCTACAAGACATAGGCATAGGAAAAGACTTCCTAAATCAGACAGCAGCTGCACAAGAATTAAGGTCGACAATTGACAAATGGGACCTCATTAAACTCTACAGCAAAAGAAACAATCAAGGAAGTAAAGAGAAAACCCACAGAGTAGGAGGAAATCTTCACTGCAGATACATCTGACAAAGCATTGATTTCCAGAATATATAAACTACTCAAAAAAAAAAAACAAAGAAGAAAGAAAACAAATGACCCATTCAAAAGATGGAGCAAAGAGCTGAACAGAGACTTCACAAGTGAGGAAGTAAAGATGGCTGAGAAACATCTTAAAAAGTGTTCAGTGTCACTAATAATTAAGGAAATGTAAAATAAAACCACTTTAAGATATCATCTCACTCCAATAAGACTGGCTAGGATCAAGAAAACAAATGATACCAAATGCTGGAGAGGTTGTAGGGAAAGGAGAACACTCATCCACTGCTGGTGGGAATGTAAACTCGTACAGCCACTATAGAAAGCAGAGTGGAGAACCCTTGGAAGACTTGGAATGAACTTGCCACCTGACCCAGCCATACCACTCCTGGGTATGTACCCACAAGACTCATCTTACTACAGAGATACATGCACAGCCATGTTTATTGTAGCTCTCTTCACAATAGCAAGGAGCTGGAACCAACCCAAGTGCCCCTCAACTGACAGGTGGATAGAGAAAATGTGGTACATCTACACAATGAAGTTCTATGCAACGGTAAAGAAAGATGACATCATGAACTTTGCAGGTAAATGGATGGAGCTAGAAGATAGCATGCTAAGTGAAGTAACACAGTCCCAGAAAAAGAAACGACAAATGGTATCCCTCATCTGTGGATGCTAGCACCGATTACCTAATTGTATGGCAAAGAGCAACATTAATGTGATCCGAAAACAACTGTGCTCTTATATTGTGAATCCCTTAAAAAATAAATAAAAATTAAAAAAAGAACACCCCCCCCAAACCCCCTCCCAACAGGGGTATTTTGACTTAGTAAATTGTTTGCCACACAATCAGTTGGGCCTGAGTTCAATTCTCCAAAATCCATGTAAAAGCTGGGCTCAGGCGTGCATCCGTCAGCTTGGCACTAGGAAGCAGAGACGGGAGGTCTCTGGGACTTGCTGGCCAGCCGGTCTAGTCCAACCGGCGAGCTTCAGGTTCAGTGAGAGATCCTGCCTCAAAAAAATGGGTTGGAAAGAAACTGAAAAAGACAGTGTTGACCTCTCTCCTCCACATGCATGCATGTATACACCTACAAACACACACACGAGTGTGTTTCTTTTTCCATTTCATGCTGACACCTCAGAACTATTTGAGTAGTCCTGAGCCCTGGCTCCTGCTTCTCTGGAGATGCTGAATGAAAGGATCACTGCTGGGCCACATCCTTTGGGTCTTCACTGATGTTGGTGTAGAGACTCCTGTGAGGAAAGGCAGGCAGTGTTAGAGTGGGCAGAGGATGAGCTAGCTGTGAAGCATGATTCATAATTAGAAGCATAGGGCTGTAACTCTTGAGGTTGAGATAACTGACTGATATTTTGCAAAGAAATTAGCTGTGAGGCAGCACCTGTTCTTGAGAGGCATCCTTTCTCCCCAGAGTAACCCTAGTTGAGTGTCTAAAAGGAGGTTGCCCAGCTCTGGCTGTGTTCATGGGACAGTACCCCTGCACTTGTAACTGGCCAGTGTGAAGATTTCTCTTTTCCTTCTTCCTGCTGGGCTATGGCTGAGTCTGAGCACTGTTCTAGACAGATGTGGCTGCCACAGAGGATGTGAGGATGATCTCATGGCCAACAGGAGCGTTGAAGGCCAGCTTCTCTGCAGCTGTGTGTATCTAGGCTAGAGACAGCTGCCCTGTGGACTGCAGCTAGAGGCCAAACGGGGCCACAGAGGACTGGGGCTCCAGCTTTTACCTTTGGCTTCGAACCTGACCCAGGAAGTCAGGCACTCAGCATTCCTCCCCCCAGCCCAGCTCTGTACTTCTGCAGAGGACACCAGGGAGACACACAAGCAAACATCCTGGGCTGCATAAGGGTCAAACAGGGACACCTCTGCTGGGCTGAATCTTCAGCCAGTCTCCCACAAACCCATGATGAATTTCCTCCCTAATTAATCCCTCTGGTTCCTGATCAGCAGCCTTCTAACAGGGAACCCGGCAGTGCGATGAGGACAGGAGGCTTGCTTTGACCACTTGTGATGTTAACCCCACTTCATTTCTACTAAGTTCCCTTGGTTTAAGGATATGGTCGTTATAATAAAAGCTTTTATTTTTCGTGATAAGAATGGAGAGTCTTTTAAAATGCTGTAATGTTTTTGTCTGAGAATTTCATATACACATGAAGTATTTTTGATCATATTAACCCCCACCACTCTCAGATCCACCTCCACCCCTCACAGCTTTGTGTTCTGTTTTCGTTTTTCTGTACTAACCTGCTGTCATCTGTGCTCCGTATACTGTGGATATGGGGTAGCCACTGGAGCATGGTCCAGCTAGTCAAGCCACACCCTTAAAGAAAACTGGCTGTCCCCCTCCCAGAAGCCATTGTCAATAGCTCCTTAGTTAAGGGAGCTATTATGAGCCTCTCCCCACTCCGTGCTAGAATGCTGACTGGGCTGACCTGGTACAGCAGCTTCAGCTCTGTGAGTTCATGACTGCAGCATCCTCTCATGTCCAAGACATTGTTTCTCTCTTGTTCTTCTCTCTAGCTCTCACAGTATTTCTGCCTCTCCTTGGTCCCTGAGCCTTGGGGGGTAGGGTATGTAATTAGATGTCCCCTTTGTAGCTGAGCATTCCTCACACACTTATTCTCTGTGCTTTGACCAGTTGTGAGTTTCTTCCTTAACTGCCATGCACTGCATAAAGAAACACAGATGTGATCTGAGAGCTGTACTAATCTATGGATATAGAGATACAAATTTTAGAGGGCAGTTTGATACTATGCCCATTTAGCAAAATAATAGTAGTACGTTCACTCCTGGGGCCTGTGAGCTCCCTGAGCATAAGTTCTTGGCCAAGCTTACAGAACCAGGTGTCTTTTTCTCCTGTGGAGCCAGCCTTAAATCCAGTCAGAAAGTGGCTGGTTACCTCTGTGGTGGTTAGGTTTTGTCAGCTTGTCACAAACTGGAGACACCTGGGAGGAGGGACCCTTAGCTGAGGAACTATGTCCATCCAATTGGCCCGTGGGCATGCCCATGGGGCATTTTGTTGATTGGCCCGTGGGCATGCCCATGGGGCATTTTGTTGATTGGCCTGTGGGCATGCCCATGGGGCATTTTGTTGATTGCTGGCTGATGTAGGAGGGCTCAGCCCACTGTGGGTGGTGCCATCTCCTGGCATATGTGGGGGGGTGGGGGGGGGACGGGGACGACTACATAGGAAGGGTGGCAGGGCAGACCAGAGGAAGTAAGCCAGGAGTGGCATTCTTCCGGGCTCTCTGCTGTGGTTCCTGCCTCCAGCTCCTGCTGTGGCTTCTGTGAACTCTAAGCCAGATAAACCCTTTCCTCCCAAGGTTGCTTTTGATCGTGGTATTCATCATAGCAGTAGAAAGCAAACCAGGACACCCCCATACTTGTTATTGCATCCAGGGACATATGTTGCCACACCAGTCATTATCATAGCTCACAGTTGGATAAGATTGTTGATGTGTGCTCCCGCCCCCCAGCAGCCTGCTAGCACCTTCTGGCACTATGAACACTCACCAGCAAGGAGAAAACTTTCTCATCAGCAACAATTTGATTTCCCCATGTCCTATGGCCAAAGTGTGTGTTGCCTTCAACAATAGGGTCTAACATCAAGTTCTGGTACGCAATCCGGGCAATAGATTGTACTGCTTTTGTCTTGGGGCACCCCTGACCAGCAACTCTGGCAAGACGTATCCCTTACTGGCACTGGACTTTTTACTTTGGACCTATAGCTTCTGGAAAGAATATTATCCCCTGTGTCAGATACACATGCACACGTGCGTGCACACACACACACATACGCACACACACACACACGTGTGTGTGTGTGTGTGCGTGTGTGTGTGTGTGTGTGTGTGTGTGTATGTGTGTTTAAGACACTTATAACATAGTGGGTTTTTTTTTTTTTTTTTTAATTTTTTTTATTAATTTTATTTATTTCTGTATGTGTATGAATGTACTGTCTGCATGCAGGTCTGTGCACCCGTGTCGTGCAATGCCGCGGAGGTCAGAAGAGGGTCTCGGATTCCCCTGGAACTGGGGTTCTCCTGGAATTGGAGTCTCAGACGGTTCTCAGCCGCCATGTGGGTGCTGGGAATCGAACCCGGGTCCTCTGTAAGAGCGGTCGGTGCTCTTAACCGCTAGGCCATCTCTCCAGCCCCATAGTGGGTTTTTATATGACTTTTTCAAACATCTTTAGTGTCAGTTATCCCTCCACCTCTCCTCTGGTCTACCCTCCATCAGAAATGGGGAGTCTTAAAGGCTTTTCTTTTTCTTTTTAAGTTCTGGATATCCATTGTGTATTTAATAGTGACATATTGTATGGTTGAAGATCTCTGAGAGAGTGGATTTTAAATATTATCACTACAAAGACTCAACTGGTAACTTAGGTGGTAGATATCCCCATGAGCTAGATTTGTTAATTTCATATGTACACAGAAAGCTTCACATTAACTGTATAAATATGTATATTTTTTTGCTAACTACTACATGATAAAATTAAAACAAATTGACCAAAGTATATTACAAGATGCATACATATTTTTAATGAACAACAGTAATTTCTAGAAGCAAAATTCATTGAGTTGCTGATGCACTTGGCCCTGGGTGCCTTCCTGCTTTTCTTCCAGTCTCACCTCCTTAGTGTCATCTCCTCTGAGCCTGCAGGATGTCCAGTGTGCCTGATAAAGTGACCTTGTCCCAAGGTGGTTAGCCATCAACCTAGTCTCAGGAGTCTGTGCATCAAGATGCTAAGCAGAGCCTTTAAAGCCTTTAGATCCAGAGACTGTGGGCATTAGCAGGACTGATAGGATCTTCAGGATCCAGCAGAAGTGGGCTCAGGGCTGGGTACACACAAAGTCTGCTCTTCTGTCACGGGAGACCAAACAGCACACTGGACATTGGAGTTGGCCAAGGTACACACAGAGGCAAAGATGATTGTAAGTAGAAGCTCAAAGAGTGACAGGCCCTGACATTGTTCCAAGTGTAAATGATGTGTCAGGTCTTAGTGAGGGTAGACATGGGTAGACAGAGGGGGGCAATGGAGGTCAGTGAGTGCTAGAGCCAAAGATGGTGTTAGCCACGGAATGTCAGCTAGAACCAGGGCTGCTGCTTACTGTCATGTCTTTGTTCAGTGTCATTCTTGTCTAGCCAGGCCTTGAATTCTTTTAAAGGAAAATAAGGAGCCAGAGTTTTAGAACCTGACTTTTCAATCTACAGCTGTAGCCTTGGTGTCCAGAAAGCTATAGAAAAGTGGGTGTTCTCCCGCTGGGTGTGGAGCTTACGAGGGAATGCTTTGAAGGGCCGTCATGCTGTTCCCCTAGCTCCAGCCAGGATGCTGACTCCACAGTGCTCTGTGGCTGGCTATCAACCATGGGGATTTGGGGAAGGAAGCTTCAGAACATTTGTTGGTGGAAAATCAGGGCCCGACCCTTCCTTTCAGCTGAAAAGAAACTGCGAAGCCACTGAGCCTGCCGGACTTGGGCTGGAGCGGCTTTGGGCCACGTCGCTTTCTCATTCATCCTCAGCTATGCACCTGGGAGTTCTCTGGAAGCTTTAAAATGACTTTTAGAAATGACTTTTTGTTGCCTTCTTATGCAACTCATGGTCCTTACTGCCATCCAAGTCAAGTAGCTTAGAGTTATTACTACAGCTGATTATTGTCTCTAATGATGGTCAAAACACCTTCAAGATCCTTTCTCAGCTGTTAGAAGGGTAGCTTCCTTGAAGTAGTTCAGATGTAAGTGGGGTCTCTTGGGCCAGAGAGATGCCTCACTGAGTAAGGACACTGGCAACTGAGCCCAGTGACCCAAGTTCTATCCCTGGAACCCAAATGGTAGAAGGATAGAATCAGCTCTCTCTCACCTCTTCACATACATTATGGTACATACACACACACAAAAATAAATAAATAAATAAATAAATAAATAAATAAATAAATAATACTTTGAAAGGAGGACTTTCCATGTGGTTACTGAGCATTTGCATTTGAGACTGTTGTGGATGGGTTAGTCTTGGCAAACACTGTTTAAATGATACATCACTTTGATCTGGGACAACTAAAGCAATAACAGTACAGGACCACTGTATAGGATTTGTTATGGCACTCACTTTGCCCATTGTTGCAGGGTACCATACCACATGGGCCTGACTATGTGTTTTTTTTTTCTTTTAGGACAGATTTCTGTGTTCACAAAGATGAACCATGTGACACTGTTGGTAAGTTTATAGTTCTAGCCATGGTTTGAGGGGCTGGTATATCATGGAACTTCTAGTCTAAAGGAAGTAGTCTCATAACCCCAAACAGATTTAATATCTTCTGTTACCATTCTTCTTGTAAATTGGTCCACTGACTCCACTCTATACTTTTTTTCTGAAAAGATTTAAGATTTCTTACTATAAAAGGAATCTAGATAAAAGTTACAGGCCTGGCGTGGTGGTGCACACCCTACTTTAATCCCAGCATGTGATGAAGCACATGCTCCTTTTTCACATGATTGATTGCTGCCTTTGCTTTCTTTTGAATATCTGAAATACTCTTCTTCAAACAGGAATCCAGCACTGATTATAGCTAGGTAGCAGGCCCTCAGTGGAAGACCAGGTAGCTAGTTCTTATCAAGCATCTTACCCTTTCCTACTCCATACTGTCATACTACTTTTAAAACCTTCCTTATAGCATTTGCCAGAACAAAATGCTACAAGGTCTGGTAGCTCAGACAGCAGAAAGTGCCTGCCTCAGCTCCGGAGCTGAGCCTCGCATCCACGGTCCAGTTGTCAGCGTGTCTGGTTTCTGGTGGGGGCTCTCTCTGTGGCTTGTAGATGACTGCCTTCATATTTGCTCTTGCTTTTTCCCTGTGTATGTCCCTGTCCTCTTTCTCCCTTTCCTTTGAAATATTTTTTTATTTTATGTGTATGAGTGTTTTGTCTTCATGTATGTAAGTCCACTACATGCATACAGTGCTTATAAAGGCCAGAAGATGGGTTTGGATTCCATGGGACTGGAGTTACTGATGGTTGTTAACAGCCATGTGGGTGCTGGGAACCAAACCCTGGTCCTGTGGGAGAGCACTAAATCCTTTTAACCTCTGAGCCATCTCTCCAGTCCCTTTCTCTCTCTTCTTATAAAGATATCAGCGGTTGGGAGCGCCGACCGCTCATACAGAGGACCCAGGTTCGATCCCCAGCACCCACATGGCGGCCAAGGGCCATCTGAAACTCCAATTCCAGGAGAGCTCCAGTTCCAGGTGAATCCGACACCCTCTTCTGACCTCCGAGGCATTGCACGATACGGGTGCACAGACCTGCATGCGGACAGTACATTCATACACATACATAAATAAATAAAATTAAAAAAAAATTATCGGTCATATTGGATTAGAGCCTTACCTTTATGACCTCATTTAACCCAACAGTTTTCAAGGCCCTGTCTCTAAATATAATCATATTGAGGGTCAAGATGGTACCCCGTGAATCCTGAAGGAGATAATCACTTCATAGGACTATTCATTTGACACTTAGCCACATGTTACAAAGGGATATCTGATGTTTTCATGTGAACTCCGCATTACATATGTCTCTCTTCTTAAGGAGGCAAGTCTTTTAATGCAGGGACAGGGTATAATCATTCTTAATGTGACAGCTGAGAGCTGAGCTGACTTACCACCTGCCTGTCCCAACACATGCTCTTTCTAATACCTTAGTGATTTTCTTTTTTTTGGTCTTTTCGAGACAGGGTCTCCTGGAACTCACTCCATAGACCAGGCTGGCCTTGAACTCACAAAGATCCACCTGCCTCTGCCTCCCAAGTGCTAGGATTAAAGGCGTGTGCCACCACGCCCGGCTACCTTGGTGAATTTTTAATGTTTACAAGGGAATTGAATACTGTTTAGAACATAATTGGTCTTCGTGTTTATCGGTAAACATTTATTTTATTTTGCTACAACTTAACTAGTCTATGTTATCAAATCATAAAAGAAGTAGAAATTTGATAAACAAATTTCAAGATGACAAGCCTCAACATCTAGTTTACTTCTATATTTATACATTTTTCTAAACTTGATATAGGATCACAAGCACTTGGAAAATTAGTAGAGAGGCTTCTTGTTCCTTGGGGCAGCATCTTATGTAGCCCTGGTGCATTATTAGAACCAGAAAATTGATGCCCAATTTGATGAACTAGAGCAGGTGGTTTTGGTATGCTGTAACTAGCATACATCATAGGCACCTGCATCTGTAGGCTCTATATTCATAGATGTAACTGTAGATTGAAAGCATTTGGGAACAAAATATTACACTGGTATTGAACATGTACTGTTTTTTTTTTTTCTTATTTTTCCCCTCAAATAATTTAGTGTACCAGTGATTTACATAGCATTTCCATTGTGTCAGGTTTTATACATGATGTGGAAATGATAGAGTACAAGGGAGGATGTCACTGCTATATGGAATACTGTACCATTTTATATACAAATGTGAGCATCTATAGATTCCAGTACCTACCTGGTAGGGGGATGATGGGGGGGGGGTCCTCCAGTGGAACTGTCCATTCACCCTGATGATTGAAAATGGAGCAACTCCATCACCTCCAGGACATTCACTCAGCTGTCCCTTCATAGCTCCTCCTCCTCCTCCTCCTCCTCCTCCTCCTCCTCCTCCTCGACTTCCCTAACCCCTGGCAGCTGTCAGGCTGTATTCTATCGCTATCATTTTGTCATCCCCTCACAGTTTATTTTTGCATTTTGTTTTGATTGCACAGAATGGAAAAGTTATCTGAATCACATAGACACATGTCTGCCAGCACAAGGAAGCTTGAACAGCTGTTCTAGAGCTTGAGATCCAACTTAGCCTGAGCTGCTGTGTCCTGAGTAAATGATATCCCTGGTACCTTTAGGAAACCAGGAAAGCTTTGAGCTGTCAGTGTTGTGTCAGTTGGGGCATAGCTGCATTGTTTCCTTGTTTTAATCAGGATGATGCTCACATACAGTGAAGAGCACAAATCTTGATGGATTTTTAAGTTTATGCTGACACTGGATCCTACTGGTTACCTTGTATTACTTGAAATAGTTTTCAAAGCAGTGGTTTCAATTCTCTTTTAGTGTGAGACTATTTTTTATGTTGGTAAAATGTACTATTAGGGTTTGAGTCCTGATTGGCTCCTAATTGCCCATGTGTGAAATAAAGGTTTGGTTTCCAGCTTGATGCTACTGGAAGATACAGGACTTTTAAAGAGGTGTGGCATGGTGGAAGGCTATAGGTCATTGGGGCTATGCTCTCAAAGGAGATTGTAGGACCTCTGCCTCAGAGTCTCTCTCTCTCTCTCTCTCTCTCTCTCTCTCTCTCTCTCTCTCTTTCTCTCTCCCTCTCCCTCTCCCTCTCCCTCCCTCTCTCTCTCTCTCTCTCTCTCTCTCTCTCTGTCTCAACATCTCCTATGCCATACAGTCTCACCATAATACACCGCTTCAACACAGGCCCCAAGGCAACAAAGCCAACTGACCATGGACTGAAACCTTCAAGACTGGGAGTCAAAGCAAACCGTCCTTCCTTTTTAAAATAAATTTATAATTTCAGGTATTTTTCTTACAGTAAAAGAAAGACATATACATAAGTCTACACATATCAAATAAAATATTGCTATCTCAGCCATTTTAAGCATATAGTTTAGTAGGATTCACACTTTTACACTATTAAAGAATCAATAGTCTTGTAATCACTACTCAAATTAAGATATAAAATATTATCTCCCCACCAGAAAGATCTCTTGTGCTATCTACCAGTCAGCATTTTTCCCCAAATAGGATCAGTTGTGATTTAAGTACTATTTGTAAAATAGTTTAAAACATTTTAGAGTCAGACTTAAAGAACTTCTGAAGTAGGGAGTGAATTTGGGGGTTCCATGAGAATGCATTTCTTCTTTATTACCCAGTTTCTTTCAGACCGTTTTATCCTTATGTATTCTTAATGATAAAGACCTAGCCAGGGTAAAGGGGCCATCTACCTGCCCGAGCGACCTGGCTTGGAGTATCCCAAGATGTCAAGGACACAGACCCTATGTAGAGATCAGTGTTAGACCCTCTCTGATCCATGGACCACTGTGGCCAAGTCAGATAGTCTCTCTCTAGCCCTCTCTATCCCAATCAGCACTGGGTAAGGGAGGCTCTGGCCCCTTTAAGCTTCCATTGGGGAGACAATGGCACCTCCCACAAAGAATACTTAACGTATGAGAGAGGTCGCCAAGAGGAAGAAATATACTTTATCTGGGGCCAGAATGGATGCTGGACAGTCCAGAGTGACAATGTCTGCTGTACCTTGAGCTTCAGTAGAGAGCAAAGCACCAGGCTTACCACTTATGGGCTTTAAGGCAGCCCTGCAGATGTAGGCAAAGGCGGGGTTTCTAAACTGGTCCCACCCCTGATGTGCAGATATCACACCAAGCCCCTCTGTTCTGGGTAAGATGTGACTTAGCAGGTGAATGGACACACTTTTTATAAGCCATGCTAGAAGGACCCTCCTTCCCCTTCCCTCAATCTGCCAGGTGCTTCTTGAATCTCTTGAAATAGGAAGGGCAACAGGAATGACACACCTCAGAGGCTCTTCCTTATTCTACCTTGGAGGACACACCAGGTAAAGGAAAGCAGGAGGATCTGGAAGGGCAGACCTCCATCCCCAGAAAAGTAGCTGGTCCTTTCAGTGAGAGTTTCTACATAATCTGAAGTGAGATGATTTTGGCCACTGTTGTGAGGCAGAAGCTGTTCCCTCACTGTCCTGGGTGAGCTCCCTCACTGTCCTGGGTGAGCTCCCTCTGTCCTGGGTGAGTTCCCTCTCTGTCCTGGGTGAGTTCCCTCTCTGTCCTGGGTGAGCTCCCTCACTGTCCTGGGTGAGTTCCCTCACTGTCCTGGGTGAGCTCCCTCTCTGTCCTGGGTGAGCTCCCTCACTGTCCTGGGTGAGCTCCCTCACTGTCCTGGGTGAGCTCCCTCTGTCCTGGGTGAGTTCCCTCTCTGTCCTGGGTGAGTTCCCTCTCTGTCCTGGGTGAGCTCCCTCACTGTCCTGGGTGAGTTCCCTCACTGTCCTGGGTGAGCTCCCTCTCTGTCCTGGGTGAGCTCCCTCACTGTCCTGGGTGAGCTCCCTCTCTGTCCTGGGTGAGCTCCCTCTCTGTCCTGGGTGAGCTCCCTCTCTGTCCTGGGTGAGCTCCCTCTCTGTCCTGGGTGAGCTCCCTCTCTGTCCTGGGTGAGCTCCCTCTCTGTCCTGGGTGAGCTCCCTCTCTGTCCTGGGTGAGCTCCCTCTCTGTCCTGGGTGAGCTCCCTCTCTGTCCTGGGTGAGCTCCCTCTCTGTCCTGGGTGAGCTCCCTCTCTGTCCTGGGTGAGCTCCCTCTCTGTCCTGGGTGAGCTCCCTCTCTGTCCTGGGTGAGCTCCCTCTCTGTCCTGGGTGAGCTCCCTCTCTGTCCTGGGTGAGCTCCCTCTCTGTCCTGGGTGAGCTCCCTCTCTGTCCTGGGTGAGCTCCCTCTCTGTCCTGGGTGAGCTCCCTCTCTGTCCTGGGTGAGCTCCCTCTCTGTCCTGGGTGAGCTCCCTCTCTGTCCTGGGTGAGCTCCCTCTCTGTCCTGGGTGAGCTCCCTCTCTGTCCTGGGTGAGCTCCCTCTCTGTCCTGGGTGAGCTCCCTCTCTGTCCTGGGTGAGCTCCCTCTCTGTCCTGGGTGAGCTCCCTCTCTGTCCTGGGTGAGCTCCCTCTCTGTCCTGGGTGAGCTCCCTCTCTGTCCTGGGTGAGCTCCCTCTCTGTCCTGGGTGAGCTCCCTCTCTGTCCTGGGTGAGCTCCCTCTCTGTCCTGGGTGAGCTCCCTCTCTGTCCTGGGTGAGCTCCCTCTCTGTCCTGGGTGAGCTCCCTCTCTGTCCTGGGTGAGCTCCCTCTCTGTCCTGGGTGAGCTCCCTCTCTGTCCTGGGTGAGCTCCCTCACTGTCCTGTGAGCTCCCTCTCTGTCCTGGGTGAGCTCCCTCTCTGTCCTGGGTGAGCTCCCTCTCTGTCCTGGGTGAGCTCCCTCTCTGTCCTGGGTGAGCTGTGAGCTCCCTCACTGTCCTGTGAGCTCCCTCACTGTCCTGGGTGAGCTCCCTCACTGTCCTGTGAGCTCCCTCTCTGTCCTGGGTGAGCTCCCTCACTGTCCTGGGTGAGCCCCCTCACTGTCCTGTGAGCTCCCTCACTGTCCTGGGTGAGCTCCCTCACTGTCCTGGGAGAGCTCCCTCTCTGTCCTGGGTGAGCTCCCTCAGTGTCCTGGGTGAGCTCCCTCACCATCCTCCTGGAGAGGTGAGAGGAAAGACTATGGAGGCAGCAGAACTCTGGATTCTTGCATTCCTTTCCCAGTACTCAGGCAGCTTTCTCTTTCCACTGCCCACTGAGCAACAAACATCTGAGTTAGGCTCGGTGGACATGTAGTGCTTGTCTTGTTCTTACCCAGCCTATAAACTGAACTTCAGTCACTTTTTAAATGAACCACGGCCTGAACTAGGCCAAGCTTCATTTCTTCCTCTTGCTTCGTCTCATAATATTGTTTAATGAAAGGAAAAGCCACCCATTTTCTCCCCGAGTAGGGAGAGATAATCCCGTGAGGAGGACAGTGGCCAAGTGCTGTAGCCATGTCCGGGGATGACAGCAAAAAGAGGCTCTAGGCATGGTCCAAGCTCTAGACCTTGCTCCCATGGCCTGAGGGTCCTGTGGTTTTCCTTAAAATTGGGTGGCATTGGTGCCATATTCTCTGATAGATCTGAGTGGCTCTAAGCATTGAGCCCATCCCAGTGCTTAGGGAAGAATGAAGCAGCGTGTGGGAAGCATTGAAGGAAGGATGGATGTGCTACCAGGACATGGTATTGGGGGATGACATCTCCATTTCTGAAGTCCACTTCAGACAAGACCACACAAGACCAGGAAACCAGGATGTGGGAGACTAGCAAGAGGTACAGGAGACAGAACAACCCATAGGTTACAACCCTGGGCTTCTGAATTTTCAGTCATTGATCAGAGCAAAGGGAATACCTCTCTGTGAAATAAACACAGCAGAACTTCCGAGTCTGGCTCTGTTTCATCCCCTTCTCAATAGTGACATTTGGCCTCTCTGCCTGCTCCTTCCCTGTGCCCTGCCAAGAATCCCCTCCAGAAACCTTCCCAATTGTGCTGTGGTGATGCAAAGACGCTGGTGACTGTGATTTTGAATTGTCAAAAAGAAGCTCTTGCTGGGTGAGCCTGCAAAGTAGTATTTAGGGTACTACAGAGAATAGTTATTCTGGTAAGATAGGGCCTTGGATTTCATTGTTTCTGGGGTCTTTCTAATTGTTCATTTTGCTTTATTACCTGTTGAAATCACTTTTCAGTGGTGCTTCAAGAGCAGAAGTTAGAAGTACTGATCGTCTCTCACTGTCGGTGGTTCATATTAGGAGTATTTGCCTCTAAAATGGTATGAATGTGTTAGGTATCCAGAGAAATCAGACTTGAAATTGTGCTCCTTCCCTGGGCTAGTAATATGTGTTCTGGTTCTGTCTAGCCATGCTGGGCAGCTCCCAGTCGGCTATAGGAAGCATTATCCATCTTGTTAGAGTACTATTCTTTTTTATTTTTATTTTTAAGGGATTCTACAATATAATGACACAGTTGTTTGCAGATAACATTGATGTTACTCAGTATGTCATACAATTAGGTAATTGGTGCATTTTGCAAGTATCTATGTCCAAATTTTGAACAACCCAAGGTTCTCATAGTCCAGTTGGAGAAGCTTGTATGCACAGGCATGTTGATCAGTTAGAAGTCCAGACTATATTCCTGTAGTCTCACGATTCACCCCTATCTCTCTGCAGCCCTTACGATCTACCACGCCTCCTCTTCTGCAGTTTGTTCCCTGGGCTTTGGGAAAGGGGCACAAGTGGGTGAGAAGAAAACAGTCTAATTTCTTTGGAGTTGTCATTTTGGACTCCAGTCTGTTCAGGTTGTTTCCCTTCATGGGTTGACAGCTTTTCCAGTGATACCCTTTTTAGTCATACTAACAAAGCACAAGCTATTGGATGTACAGGCATTTAAGCAGTACCAATTATTATGTCAAGCTAAGCTGTGAGCATAGACACAGATGCTTGGATGATGCTCACACCAGATCTTTCACAACAGGGACTTATGCTTTCTCCTTGCATATATCACTCGTAAGGCAAAAGGCCTTTTATATATGGGGGGGCAGGTATTGAATCCACACCTAAGTCCAACATCATCCTAGGCAGAAAAGTCATTGCGCTGAGGTTAGAGCTTTCTCTGTAGTAATTAATTAGTTGCCTCTAATTACATACTTATAAAACACTTTACTAATTCGAATTGTGGCCTCTAGTATATAGAGAAAATATTCCTTTCACAGTTCCTATGCCTATCAATCAACCATTAATATATATTATGCCTGTTTTTTAGGAAATTGACACTTGTAACAATTGCTCTAATTTTAGTTAGGGATGGTTTCATTAGCCATCATGTTTTTCCTTTTTCCGATAAAAAAGGGAGAGGTAGGAAAGGTTTCTTAGTATCTGAGACCAGGTAAACGTCATTAGGCCCATAGAAACAGTCAACCCCAAATAATATTCAGAGAGATGCTCAGTGGGTCCTGTACTCGAGGCAGTCTCCGAGGAGTTTCCTTTTCTTTAAGGTTCAGATGGGTCAGCCTTTGGCTGGCATTGTTCCCCAGTCATCCTGCATAGCCAAAGTGGTAGGATGTTTTCATCATTTAGAAATTGGTGATTTTTAACCCTTGGAACATAAAAGTTCTCCTTCCCATTGTTATTTCAAGATCTATAAAATGAAATTATTTATAAGGATTGGAACAGAGACGTTTTTCCATTTGGGTATCCCAGAAAGGATTACACATCTACCTACTTAATGGGATCACTTACCACGACCCACCTTCTCTTTTTATTTATTTTTTTTTTTTTTTTTTTAGGTTTTTATGATTTGACCTATAGCCGAAGATTGTCTTACACATACCCATATACAGGAGCCAAAGGCATAAGCTTTCATTAAATTTACCCAACGTATTCTATTGAACGATGCTATTATTGGAAGGAATTTAAGCTTAGTTCTTTTAAATTGTCCTAAAATATAAAGAAAGTGTTTATATTTGATGTTGTGTAATTCAGAAAAATAAAATATAGGCCATTTGTATACCTAACCCAGGATACAAATTATAAATAAAACATATTAACATTTTATATTCCCAATTGAGTTCAATTGTATAACCATTTCCACCAAAACTAACAAACAAAAAATACACCTAAATTTATAACTATAACAATTCAGCTAAGCCGTTAAAATATCCTTTACTTTTGGTGGAATAAAGCTTGCGCAGAGTTTGAGTACCTATCTAAATAAATTTTTTACCCAATAAACACTTTGGCTCTTTAATGCTATATTAACTGGACTATAGACTTCACTTATTTGGAGTAAAATTTAAGTTAATTCTTTAAATTGACCTAACAAGAAAAAAGAAAGTGTTACAATGTGATGTATATAGTTCAGAAAAAATAATAGAGACCGACCCAATACAAACTAAAATACCATACAACTAGCATTTATATAGTTCCAGTTAGTTCAAATGTCAGTATCTACTCCTTTTTTTTTTT